>JBBPUO010000065.1:54514-76288 GCA_038094755.1 Caloboletus firmus | reverse complement strand
CATAGAGGATACGTACCCTGTAGCCAGCAATCTACAGAGCCGCTATCTCGAAAACTTCGGGTGAATACGGAGACCAATTGCCTGTTAGCTCGCCTATAGACACTAGACTTGGGGGGAATTTATTGACAAAATAGCGGTGAGCTCGGAGCGCGGGATTTGCGTGGACCACGGAGTCGCCCCTTGGGTAAGGTGGTTCTGACGCGGTACTTCGCGAACGAGCCGGCTGAGCAAGCGTGTTGCGGCACTGTCTAGGTTGAAGAGCGGCTGAAACAGCGTGACCAACGTTGGGGCTTGCGAATAAAGCAAATTTCCTCCCAATCGTCGGGGAGGTTGTACCACGAGGCTTCCTCGAGGTTGCATCAAGCACTGGAGATGCAGGCCGACGTTTACCTTGCGGAGTTACTGCACCTCCAGTCAGAGTAATCGTCGCATTTGCCGACGGGGCATGCTGTTATCGCGTTTTTTTTTGTCTGGATTCTCTTCGCAAGAGTGAATTTGAGCATGTTGGGCCACTTTCAACGACTGAAGCGAAGAAAACTTCCGTTTACCTCTGAACAGGACTGGCACGGCCCAATTGAGTAACTTGTCTCCAGAATTACTCTTGATGAAACAGGACAATCCCCGTGGATTCCCAGCGAAATTTCGATAATTCGACAGTTACCGGCTGTGTTACTCGTATCCCGTGGGCTGCGGTTACCTGTCGGAGAAAATGCCTCTAAAAGCTGTCGTCCGGCGATTCCTGAGGCGCCAAAGTCCGGGAAGAGTCTGATTTCGGTGGGAACTGACCGGCCGAGAAAGCTCGACTCTTCCATTCCATTGCCCCAGTTGCCAAAGAGAGAATAAAGCACCAATCCTGCTCGGCCTTGAACCGTTGACATCCCTCTAGACGCTCTAACGCCGTTCTGTGCGTACCTTCCTTCATCACCTCCCCAATCCTAATCCATTGGCATCCTGACCTCTGGTTGCTTTTGCTTTACGATAGTCTGGTATCCTCGGATCTTTAGCTCCCCATGTCTATTATCCACGAACACGATATCCCGCAATGCGACTTGGATGACGACGGTGCGTTTTTTCTACTCTTTGGAATATCTATCATCCATCCTCATCAAAGTTGCTTACCAGACGGAATGCCTCCTCTCGTCGACAACCCGAATCCATCAATGACGTTTACCTTCTTCACTGACATGACGCCTATCACTGCCCTGAGTGCGGATCCCACCATTCCATTCGAAACAGTCTGGGAGAACCCAGCCCCAGCTCCTGCATCTCTTGCCGAGTTCGCCGAGCTCCCTGAGACCCGGGTAACATTGCAAGGACCCGACCGCGCGAGTCACGGCAAGAAGCGGGATGCCTCTTATATCCCACGCCCGCCCAACGCCTTCATTCTCTTCAGATCGTCTTTCATCCGTAGCCAGCAAGTTCCGGAAAAGGTGGAGGGAAACCATAGCACTCTCTCAAAGATCATTGGTGAGCATTTTGGGTTCGTCGTCATAAATTGTGTGGCATTATGTGTGCATTACAGGTAAATATTGGAAGACGCTTCCACGTGAAGAGAGGGAGCTTTGGGAAGCAAAGGCACTTGTCGCACAGGCGGAACATAGGAAACGATACCCTGACTGGCGTTTCAGACCCGGGGCTAATGCACTCGCGAAGCTGAAAGTCAAGGACGGGCCTCAGGCATCTAATCGAAAGCGAGCAAGTCAGGCTGGACGAAAGGTCAAGGGAGATCCTACGGATAAGAAAGTGAAAAGTGGCGACGAGAGATGTGCGATAATTGCAGATCTTTTGGTGGAAGGCAAGACAGGAGTGGATCTAGAGCATGCGGTGAGACGATGGGAGGATAGTGCCGGTAGAGGGGTTGGCGGACAGAATGGCCCCTGCAAAGGAGGAACACGGACTGAGAAGGAGGACGGAGATGAACAGAGAGAAGTGGCGGTGGCGGACGAAGTCGAAACTCATGGCAAGGTCGTTTCCACCAAGGTCCCCCCTTCAACTGGCGACCCAGGGTCCATCCAGGCGAATAGATGCGATGGTTGTATCCCCCCTCAAACCCGTGCTCTGACTCCCGACGCCTCTCATGACGATCGTTTTCGAATTCCACTCACGGCGATGTTCAAACGCTCGCTCTCTGCTCCAGCGAGTCAATCCTCCGCGAATCAGATACCCTCTCACCATCGTCAAAGCCCGCTTGACAGCGTCTTCGCCAACGTCTCGTACGACATTGCGGAGTCTCGACAGAGCGCGTGCCCATTATCATTCAATGGGGAACAAACAGAAGAGCTTACTCATGCCGTACCAGCGGACTCTATTGGATGTCTGTCTCCCCTGGTTCTTTCATCCGTACTCAGAGAAGGCGCGCCGGCGCGTTGGAACGACGTGAGTATTGATCACATGTCGGTTATCAATATTATCTCTTAAGCACGTAATTATCACAGCCGTCTAATCTCCTCGAGACATCGATCGGAATTCCTCCCTCCCCAGGTTTGACCTACGCTCTCCACACACCCTCCGTCTCTCCTGTCGAGGATCAATCCTTTGCGACCTATAACTTTTGCCCGACGAACACAGACTTTGATAAGGGATTACCCCTTGCTTATATCCGAGACGCGCAGAACGCGTATTGCGGTCCGAGGAGCTGGGCTGAGTGCACACCTCTGCACGAGCAGATGCCTATATTCATCAACGAGTACGCAGGAGCAACGAGCGTCTATGATTGGGGTACACCCCATTATAGCGCTTACGTGGATGCCACGAATCCTTCGTATCACTATCCTGGCGACAATGATCAGTTTGGCGGACCCGGAAACGATTGCGTCCGCGTTTATGCGGGGGATTGCCTTCCTGCCGTTGCGTACTGAGAAATTTACCCCACAGGTAAATCAACCATAGAGAACTCTCGCTTTTGAGTGGCTGCCTTGTATAGGGGAAAATTACCCGTTGGCTTCGTCATGCTAGACTGATATCCTGATTTGCAAAGTGCTTTTATTTATGCAATCCTTTCCTCCCTATGCGCTCCGTTGTTTTGTTCTTGTCAGTGTCCGGCGTTATGTGTTCCCTCCATTCTTGATTGTTGTATGCTTGTCTTGTGAATGCCGCGCTGTTGTAAGATCCAGATACCGTGTTGTGCTTTCCATGTCCTGTGCCTTGGCTGACAATGTACATTTAGTAATATGATCCGAACAATGTATGTATGTATGGACATTAGAGAATGAGTGAGAGCTAATGGAGGTCCGTTTTTCTCTGATTGGCTGGTTCTGGCACAGCATCATTGTTTTGGTGTGGGCACATTAATGCATTGCTGTAATGATATTGCTAATTTCAAGAAGTTATACAACATTTCCGAAGGTAACTTATGTATTTTTTCCCAGGAGTTACTACTACTCTCACCTTGATGACCTTTTCTTGGAGCTCCCGAAGTGACCCTCGCCTTGCCGGCTTAACCGCCCGTCCCCGTCACTCCGGGGTGCGACATAGTGTCACGGCCCGCGAATCACGTCCAACCCGTGGTGAATGGTACACGAACGGGTATAGCTTGCTCACCTCGTATCCGTACCCGTGCCCGCAGTGCTCGTTTGCCAACAACCGCGGTGCGATTCGCCAGTCACGGGGATCTGGAACAGTGAAATAACTAATTGAGCTGATCCACCCGGAGCATTGATTAACAGTGATTTGAGAACCAATCCAATTGTGATCGTCACGGGTCGCAATATGGCGGGTCGAGGCCAAGGGGATACCTTAAACCTTTGCCTGTATCTGTGGCCGACGAATGGACAACGTCAACGATAACCTGGCTTACTCAACAGCCCTCACTGGAGTTGACAAGAGTTGGGAACACAGTTGGACCGACGTCAAGGTTTGACGGCGTCATCGCGAGAGTGGAGCCAAGGTATGTCCAAGTTGGATTGTACGCTTATAAGTTTTTCATTGATACGATTTCTAGGAGAATAATGTGAAACTTAAACTGACGATGGACCTCGGGGAGTGCCGTGCAAACGCAGACGACGACGTCCAAGCCCTGCAAACACTGGATCGCTAAATTTGATGAGAATCCTTGCAAAAAGTCGCGTATCGACAGCTTGTTTGCGCCCGGGCTTAACCTAATATCTTGCAGTGTTCAGCTCTACGTCGGGGAACGAACCGAAGCTATTCCGTGATACCCGAGCGTATCGGTGCACAAGGTTTGAATATCCTCTCCTTTGTCTCATCTTCGATTTCAGTGACATTCGGGGACCCGCAGCTTGGATTTTCAGTACCAAGTATGAAATTTGGGTTAGGCCAGGTCAAGGTTCGTGTTTAACACTCAAACCCTTCGTGCTTGATGTCTACCCACAACGTAATTGTATCCCAAATGGCACTGCAGTGATGATTCTCGAATTTCGAATTTTCGCAGTGCAATCATCCTTATTTTCTTATTAACCATGTCATTTTGCTCTTCAGTGATATCGATATTACTGTATCTACAGGCCGGAACTCGTCGATAATGATAGTGCGCACCACATACCTTGATCACATAAAGGACAGCTCTGCGTTTATTGTCGTCGGCGACTTGCTCTTTGCTTCGTCTTTCATCCTGCTGTGATGTGCTAAGATGCAGCCAGGGCAGTGGATAACTTACCGGGGCACCAGGGTGACATTGTTGCAAGGCCCCAGTGTTTCCTCCATCATTAGATGTTTGACTTTGGACGGATATACCGAGGTACGACTGCGCGTCGGAGATGCGCATGGTAACGAACTGGAGGGACTTGGGTACGAGATCCACAATACCGTCCGATGGCTTGGTATTGTTCACACTAGCGAAATTATAGTGGAAAGCGCTGACTTTCTTCTTGGCATATTCGTCCAGAGCAGCACAGAGCGAATCTTGTCTCATTGCACAAGTAACTTCGGAATGATAATGAATGCTGAGACTGGGTTCGGTGTTGGGACAATGAACGATTCAGCCAAGTCATCGCCGCCGGTTGTCTTGGGGGCTCAATAGTTATGAGGCAGTGCATTGTTCCATTCGATGACTGTGGTAAAGAACGAATGCGTTTCCATATGAACGAACCCCATGGGATGGGGCATCTTCCTCAACAATGACTTAAACAACATCCAGACTGGTCGCTGCAGAGCGACCGTAGCATCGTCTGTGAACAGAAACACGTACCAGTTTGGTTAGATCGAATGGCAAACCTTGGGGTGTAACAATCTCTGTCAAGTTGAGTGACTCATATTATCTGAGGGATTGTTGAACCATTCATGACGAGATGCACATATTGAACCAGATAAAGACATCGCCGGTAAGTTCACTGACAACTTTGAAAGCTTAGGATCACCTTGGTGACGACTCTCCGACTTTAAGTTTACCGAACACACATAGACACTGGTACGAGTCTGACCGTTCGACAATTCGACAATTTGAGAGCGCATATCCGTAAACTGACGGACCTTGCCATTTCTAAGTTTCATTCTATACCCCGACACGGGGACCTTGTTTCAATATCGCGAATGAGGTGCCTTGAACACTTTGGTGTGCGGCGGTGGCGTCCGCAAGGTAAGCAACGTCGATCCTGAGTTCCACTGTTGACGTAGACTCTGTCACCTGCCAAGTGCCATTGTCTGTCCCATCGCGGTGATGCGCAGAGTTCGCTAGTCGTGATCTCACTTCAAATTGATTCTCCAATTGATATTCTGTCAATCGCACGATACAACACGAGGCGTGAGTTGTTCTCATTTTCATCATGGAGATACTGTACCACTCATATCGCATGTAGGCACACAATGCAGGTAAGAGGACCCATGTGACTGGCGACATCGTACTACCGCAGGCCACCTTATAACTACCTGCATTATGCAAAAATCGGTGTGAAACTAACGTGACAGGTTAGCGTGGTCTATTCCTGAGTACTTTTTTTTTTGAGCAGGTGATCCGTACCCCCTCTCGGGTCACTTCGAACCAACTTCATGAAATCCCCCCATACTAATTATATCGCCCTCCCAAAGTTCTATGTCTAGGACAATGTCTCCATGGGAGCTACTTCCAGTGAAAACAGCGCCACTGATTGGATGTGGCCCCATCGACCTTGAACCCCTGGAGACATTGTAATTTCAACTCCACGCCCTTCAGGCCCTTGGGAGATCCGCACCGCAGGACACTGAGAACGCCGGAGGTTCGCCGACAGCTCCATCAAAGCCATATTTAAGTTTCATCAAGTATGATCAACTTGAAGAGCGCTTTGGAGACCATCATGGGATCGGCCCAGCTGTTGCTGTGTAACCACTGGCGAGTGCTATTTTTTCTTCGTCGTTTAAGTCTTGGGGTACGAATTAATTTTAGTATGTGGATATGTCGTCGCTTCTCCTCCCTCTTCTTTTCACGGCTAACAGCCTTGTTCACGAGATATGGTTGGCCGCTCGTGGTTGCCGATGACAAGGTTCGACCACTAGTTCATTGCCTCCGATTGTTTTTTCTCAGCAAGCAATTCTCGCGACTTGTCGTGCTACATTGTCTCGTAGTGCTTACATGGTACATATTGCAGATGAAGCATTGCATAGGAGGGACGGCTCTAATGACTACCAGCGCCGGGCGATATACAGTTGTAGGTCGGCGCTGATGCTTTCCGTTTCTGCTAATCAGATGGGCCTTGAAAATTCACGAGGGAAGAAGGCACAATTCCCGTAGACAGCCGACCGCCACCCAGAAACTCTATTTACACACGCGCCGTGCTATTGCAACCTAGCCGGCGGAGGAAAATGAACTAAGTGGGGAGGGTAGTGCGGTTTTGCACACGCATCCTGGGACCTGTGGTAGGTCTACATTTGTCGTCCGTCAATACCAGCGACACTATCGTGATGCGCGGCGCCACGGAGTGTCCTGCATGAAGGTACGAGTTGTCTTGAATCCTCCCGTTGTAGGACACGCTCGGCAGGCGAGGACGCTGACTAAGTATATATTCCGGGACACGGCAGCTGTGTTGTCCCGCCGGGACAGCGTGTGCTGATCTTGCCGTGTGCGGCGATGTGCGTGTCCGTGCGCGGGCTCTATGACTGTACAAAGGCACTTTTATTTGATCCAGTTTTACGCATCGGAAGATCACATCACCAGTCCATTCGCTTAGACGATAAATTTTTGGCCTGGAGTCCATGGAACATTCAGACGCCATACCTGGAGTACAAAGTACATGAAATTTTACATTATTAATTATTTAAATATTTTTCGTATGAAGTGAGACTAATGACAAGTTAAATAAAATATGTATTTATCTGCCACTCAAATCGGCACCCACCCTCATATCGGCGGTCCAACACCACCAACTTACCACATCTCGTGCCTTGCATTACTGCTCTATCAGACATAGCAAGATCCCGTGTGCATGATACCATAGACGTATAGTTGTCGTTGGATGCTTGACTTCCTCATGCAGGAAAGCGCAACGATGATCAACCGCATCATGCCGGACAGTGGAGTTGATATGAGGTATGCTCCGCGTGGCTCGAGAGTGGGCATGTGCAACCACGAAGAACTCGCCATCTATACAAAGTACCGACAGACCTTTGCTCAATTCAAATCAATCCAGACCCGCTCGGATGAGACGAATGCCGACGGAAGCGTTTTTGACTTCGCATTTTGCCCAATAACGTTACATTGCTAGCTTGATAAACCCTGTATGTCAACTTGTCCTCGACAGTATCGATATCCACACCTCAATGAACGACTTCATGTGCTTATGGTGCTGACGAAATACTCTTACTTGTGCATACGGCCATCTGCCCACGGGTCTCTCGCTCCACTCACCTTGGTTGCCTGCACTCGAAGTTTTGGCTATCGACTCGGGCCTGAATTGCTTGCTTACATGCTCTTTGATGGACCTCCCGTGCTGTGTTAGCTACGACCTTTCTAACCGGAAATTCCCAGCATGCCAAGAATTTCCTTACTGGACGTATTGTCAACCATCCATAGCATTATTTATGAGGAGACAGACCACGAGGCAGCATATTCTCATTCGTGGGCAGGCGACACGGTTCTCGAACGATGAGATGCAAAGCGCACCTTGGCTCATCTGCATCAACGCTGGCAAGTAACACACTTGGACGCCTATGACCGACAACAAGGCGAGCTAGTGTCGAATACTTACTTGCCCGCAAGAACATATTATCCGGGAGGGATGGTGTTTTATTTGGTGAATACTTTCCCTTTCCTCGCCGTCAGCACTTGAGTAGGCTAGAATCCCTTTGACCACTCTCAGTAAAAAGTCTAGATCAAGATTGCCGCATGCAGATCATCGTACGCTTAACGAAGCGCGTTAATACCTTGGCTAGAGTCAGGGCAATAAGCTATTCCATTTCAAGAGCCGGGCCAGGCCGGCCGGCGATAAAATTCACGAGGCACGCACCCCGTTTCATGCTACCAGCTCAACAGGGGCGGCACGCTTGAGCCCAGGGTTGTGTTGTGTGTCCAGTATCAGGACAAGATTCACGAAACTCTGAAACGTGACTCCACCACCGACGGAATGTTGAGCGTATACAGCAAGTCTTTCTGGAAGATGACAGGCTGTGGTCAAAGTTGCCATACACCTTTATATCGTTTAAGTCGGTGACAGGTGTGGCGGATGACCTTGTTCGCAAGTACTACGCGGGAGCGGGCGGTACTGATAAGCGCACTTACCATGAATGTAAATTGTGGCCCGTTTCCTATTGGCTACATGCGAACGATACGGTCCGCTTGCATCACGCTGATCACTTACCGATGGTATCATAGAAGCATAGAAGTCTGGTTGTAGTACTCAACCATTCATCCCTGGAGTAAGGCAAGTAAGAATTAAAACAAGAACGAGTGAGCGATGACGACAGAAGTTGGCAACCGAGGGAACAAGCGGGCTATTCTGACAAACGATGAGTCGAGCTCATCGCCGTGCTACCAGGTACACCGGTGGTTCGGCATTGGATTGAGGTTTTGTCTGTCCAAGCAAAAAGTGGCGCGGGACGTACCCAATTTTGAGGACCCGGGTCTCGGGTAGTACTCGAGCCGAGTCGAGCTGGATAAAGGATACTTGGCACTGGAGGGCACTCACCAGTCCGTCCGACGGAGGGAAACACTGACATACTGTGGCACCGAAACAGGGGATAAGGCGCTCCAAGGAAGGTAAATGAGGTTTTAGCGACGCAGCACAAGGTTGAAGTCCCGAGACTTGTCCTCCAGGAACGGCGATTGGCCTGGCGATAATGTTTGGTGGAGTCAGTCAATATGTTTCCTAATCACCGAGGTTGGTTTCAGGGCAAAGAACAAGTAATGCTGCATACCAATAAATTTTCAGAGAGCCGGATGACATGAGACAGTGGATGTTAGCCGACAAGAGGAGACAACTCCGGTGCGGAGGCAAACAGAGGGAATGGACGGGAAAGGTAAGGTGTGGCACAACAAGTTCCGTGGGTATCCCGTGATCAGGTGATCTGCTCCGCCGGGACAGAGTTGCCTTATGGATTTTTGTGTTGTGCCACCAGTAAAGTTTTCGCCTGATCACGTCTAAACATAACCATCGAGCAATACATCATCTTCCCATCCGGCCCATACCGGACCTAATGAGTTGTCAAGGTCTAGCCTGGGTATGGAAGCCTTGTCCGCCAGCGGATTATAGCGCTTCTATTCCCTACGCATGCCGTCCTTCGATAGACGCCTTACATCTTATCAGGACCCTGAAATTACCGTGTACGTGTATCATTCCCTATAAATCCATCCTGTCCAATCCCTCGCCTCGTGTTTCCCCCGCCGATACGCTCCTTGTACCCCCCACCCCCGCTGTGATACCTTCCTCCAACCATGCCTGCCGAACGATCGGGGCAATTGAAATGCGATGGTATCGATGGTTCGTTCCAGCGTTTTTTTATTGTTATTTCCTTTGCTTTGCATCACTCCTCGTTCGTGGGTATTGATGGGATGACTCGTGTTTCATAGGCGCTCACCTAACTTGGGCCGTTCCAGTCGAGCCTGCTTCTCCTCAGAACATTGCCTTTGCCCCTAATGTTACCCCTGTGACGTTCAATGACCCTCTCTCTGGCGCTCAGGCGAGCTTCGAACCGATCTTATTCCCGTCCCCCGGTTCCGAAGGCCCCACCCGCCGTCCGACGCATAGTAAAAAGCGTGGGGAGGACCACATCCCTCGTCCACCCAACGCCTTCATCTTATTCCGATCATCCTTCATTAAGAGTCAGCTTGTCTCCACCGAGGTCGAAACAAATCACAGCACGTTGTCCAAGATCATCGGTCTAACGTGGCAGAATATGCCTCCCGACGAACGCCAGGTTTGGCATGCAAAGGCGAAGAAAGCACTAGAGGAACATAGGAAGAAGTGGCCACAGTACGCCTTCCGACCATCCCACGCGAAGGCCAAGGGGGGAACAGAGAAACGAAAAGTCCGGGAAGTAGAGCCCAAGGATATGAAGCGGTGCGCCAAGATTGCAGAGCTGCTCGTTGAAGGCAAAAAGGGAGCAGAGCTCGATGCCGCTATTCAGGAGTTCGATCGCACGCATGTTCCTGAACTCGTCACTAGATTCGAGACGCCCATTACTGCCGGATCCTACCGTAGATCATCCTCGGCACCTATCGATGACCCCCAGTCCAACAAAACCGCCTGTCCATCACTCTACCGTCGCGTACGCTCAGTCAGCAGCCAGCCTTCAGCGAGACCTATCGAGGAGCCGAAAGCTGCAACACTTCTCGCCGCGTCCCATAGCTGCCCTGATCTTTCAGGTACACATTCGTTCGTTCCATCTTCTGGGTATTCGTTTCCTTCAAGATCTCAGCCTTCATTCGTGAGTACTTTTTGTCTCATGCCATTGTCACCCTAACTGTCGCCTTCAGGATCTCGACCCCTTCGCGTTCGATGTCACATTCGGGGATCCAATATTGCCGACGAATGCCAATCTCGGGAGCTATCCCGCTTCAGCTGGCCGAGTTCAGACTCCCACATTATGTCTTGATCCTGCTTATTGCAATGATTGGACGCCTGCCTCGTCCCCATTCTCCAGTTCCCCCGCGACGCCACAAGCACTGTCTCCTTCGCCGGTTTTCGAATGTGCGCTGGACTCCGATCCCTTCTTGCCAAATCATTTCTCCACCGCGCTGGCTCAGCTTCAGACTTGCCAACAATATTCAGCTGGACTGCAAATTCTTGACCATGAGAATCCGCTCGCTCATTCTGTGTTCGCGCAACCCGATTTCGTTCATTTTCCAAAGGATACGTTTTCTTTCGATTGCTCGGAAAAATCGATGCCTGGCGTGGATACCGACTTATCCATGTCCGCCTTCTTGTCCGCGTTGTCCGCGTTCTGATGGTACGATATATTGATCATCCGCATCCCGCCGTCCCGCGTTCATCCGGACTTATTTTCCTTGGCACTTTCTCTCAACTTTGGTTCGTTCGCTACCGGACGTGCAATTTCTCATCCAGTTAACTGATGTATTTTTACCTCTCGAACACGAATCTCTCAGCTGTAACTGTAACATAGTATTCTTCCTCCCTCGCCATCGTTCAACAAGCCATAGCCTATCCGTGATACACTCCTCTTCGTTTACTGATTCAAAACTCATCGATACCTCCATTTCGGTTGTATATAGTTATTCCTATCTAGTACTGTAGAGCTATAGTTGCCCCAATGGCGCCGCCCTCCCTCCAGTCCTTTTTTTTCTTTTAACTTTTGGTGTAAATAAGTAGGCAGAGCGGACTGAGAAGAAGATAGCTTTTTAGAGCGGAATTTTCGCGCACATACCGCAAAAACTCACACGAGGTGGCGGCGTTCTCGCGGTTATAGAACCTAGAAGTTGGTGAAGGTG
Organism: Caloboletus firmus; assembly: GCA_038094755.1. NCBI lineage: Eukaryota > Fungi > Basidiomycota > Agaricomycetes > Boletales > Boletaceae > Caloboletus > Caloboletus firmus. The sequence goes on along the minus strand of JBBPUO010000065.1, from coordinate 64,479 downwards.
AACCAAAATCTATACCTGTTTTACGCAATCGGGAAAATGGCGCACCCGCTCTCAATTGATGGCCTGGCAAGTCGGGAATATTGGAGGCCCCTTACGTACTAGATAAACGAGTTGGGCACACGTGCGAGTAGAAATATTGAAAGAGTCATACATGGCCTGTCATGAGATAAATGAGGGCGGGAGAGGCGGAATTTTTATTTTTCATTTTCTTGAAACGTCAATATTTCAATGGCGATAAAGTGGAAAAAGAAAAAGAAAAAAGAAAAAAAAAAACCGGCACAGCCTTATGGTTCTGTGTCTCCCCGCGGAAAACCGCCGAATGAGACCAAATGAACGATATTGGGACACTCTGGATCCTGGATATTTTCTTAAGTATATATATATCCACCATGATATTGATATTCTGGGGCCCCTTGAAGTTGCGTGTGATGGCAGCGAGTGTCAGAATCGCTCGTTGAGGAGAGGGCGGGTCCTGACATGGCCATGGAATTTTATTTTATTTTTTTGGACGAGTGATGTATATTCCGGGAGCAGCTGAGTATAAATTTAGGTTTTCGCCCTGGTTTATCAACCGCCCCGAATATCTGATGCGCCGAAAAAGTGATCGTCGGCCCACGGAGACCAAACTCTCACAAACCCAATGAGTGGGCCATGCTTACAAGTTCAAAGTTTAACAGAGGGTCTCAGAGAGAAGGACGGCGTATATGCGCTGTGACAAGCATCTGATAGGATCAATCCGTAAGCCAATCCCACCTGGCTGGCGATGAAAAAAAGAAAAGACGCTTGGTGGAGGTACATGGGCAGAACCTTGGAGCGTGTCCCATGATGTTGAAGACCTTCGCTCCGTCGCACCTTGTGCATTCAAAGTTTATCGTGTTTTGTGAAACCTTACTTATTAGTAAAAAGCCGCGGTGGAACCTTCGGCGTTCTTCGTGTGACCCGCGCTGATAATCGTGGCGTCGAGATAACAAGGTCTCCTGGGGACGACAGTCGGCAGCGCCGTCGTTTTCCTCGTGAACAGCTATGGAGACATTGTCCTAGACAAAGGACGCTGATGGCATCAGCGCAGAGGGCGGACGGCTATAAGTTACACCAGGAGGGAAGTTCCGGTAACTTCATCTGCTCAAATCCGATAGATTATGTACTCACAAACTTTGTACTCGGAGAAGTACCTCCAACGGGACACTATTAGTGCAGTTTTTTTTTAATTACATATAAAATAATATAATATAGGGTACGTATGGTGTTGAGCACACTACCTCGTCATGTCCGTTTCATGCGGATTTTAGCATACAGACTGGTGGAGCAAAGCGGCCTACCATCGGTCACTGGTCCCCATTGGGCGGAGTACATTTTACATCAGATGGCCCAAGAGTGCCTGATGAAAATGAGAAATACCACTACCTCGTCGTCCAATTTCCCTTCAAGTGGCTTAGATTGCAACACATGGTTGACGGTTCGTCAGCTGGAGAATAAATGACACTTGCTTGACCAGCCATGGCTAGAAAATAAGATTGTGACCGCTGTGCACGACTCACCGCGATGGATAGAAGGTGGCCTTTCAGGTTGTTTCCAAACGCTGTGGTGATCCGTCCTACGGATGAGCTTTGAATATGTATCTCCGATTGCAATTCCCCAATTTGCAAGGTACCTCAGTTCATTCCCTGCCTCGTCAGAAAAGGGAAAAAAGGGATGCATTAGCGAGCAAATGGTGTTCCATGAAATTGCAAGGCGACGGGCTTGGGGATCGAACAGGCGGCGGCGCTTGTGCGACGAGACGAGACGGCCTCGTGATGGGACTCTCCCAGATCCAAACTCCGAACATCTGAAATGCGTTGTAGGACGATGTTTTGCCCCTGCAGGAACCTCAGACCGTGTCCTCTGTCAGAGTCGTCGGCTCGCAGAACGAGCAGGTAACCGAAATGCTTGTCAATCATGGATAGGACCTGGTGGAGTTGACAGCTAGGTGTCACTTAGTGACAGAGATGCTGTGGATCAGTGGCAGGCAAACTCTGCCCTCATCTGCTTACCACGCACATCTTGTTCAAAGAAATGGGTAGCTCTGGACGCAGAACTATTCCAGGTTAAACCACTCAAGCGATTGCCGCACCCACCTGTTCGGTCGAATCAACCAGTACGCGTTGCTATTTTGGCCGATTCACATACGGTGTGAGAATCGTCGCTGACGGTCATTTCGGGTGTTGTGGGTATCCACTTGGACATGAGAATTGGTGGATATTTGTTGTAATCAGGGCCCATCTGTCCAGTCCATCTTGTTTGTGGCGGGACTGCCTAAACATCGTAGGGTCACATCACAGGACAAACTTTGTTGGACGGGACGAGTGCTAAATGCATCCGTTCCATAAATGCCGCCTGTCACTGTAGTATCGAGGGGGATCATCCACTGCCTCACAGCCATAGATGCTTCAGTCAACCCGGAACAGTCGCCACCAATCATGGCACATACCTACACAACCCCAAAGTCACCCATATGCACAGGCTGGAGCATCTCGACTGCGATGGGTTTAGCATCGGGAGAGTGGGATGCATGTTCTTGCGGGACGCCGTTGGGTTCTCCTTGGTATTTATTTTACATACTTCAAAAGAAAACGGTGAGATGGATCACCACAGACAGGGATAGGTATGATTTCGGTTGGTCATTGGCCGTGGAACAGTACCACCAAGAACCCCTTTTCTGCGAACAATGCATCCCAAGAACAGATGTTACAGGCTGGCGCCCGTCTTTATTGCGACTTCATATAGGTACTGAAATGTACCTTTCCATGTCGATGTGGAAGCCAACCCAATCTAGACCGCGTCCTCGACGATGGTATTTTGCTGAGATCAAAGTGGGTTGGGCAACGCCATTGAATTCGTCGTAGATCGCTCTACAACGCTCGGGCCGGTCTTTGTAGGCACCTCACGATATTAACTTGGGCACCGACGAAACGGTGTGGCGACGTGGACCACATTCTTGCAGTCCTAAAGTAAGCTCCAGACAACGAGTACCTTCTGGACGATAATGGGTACGTTGCAGGCGGACGGGACCCTCCGCAGGCTGTGCAGTATTCTCAACCATGAGAAAACTGAGGCGGCACATGACAGGATCAATGTCGCATGTATAGGCAAGAATGTCGGGGAGCGGGAGACCGGGGTGCTTAGTCTAAGGGAGGCTTGGCGGACTTGGCTTCCGTGGCTGATTTAGTTAGAGGGATACGGATGACAAGGCAGAGGGATCGCGGCCGAGAGTATGGAGACGTGTCTTCAGATGCGGATTGGATGAGTATGAATTAGTTTTTCTCATCAGGAGGCTGCGCTGAGAATAAACCTTCAAATTACAAATATCCATGGTCGAGGAACACGTTCTCAAATTTCTCCGAGGCGGGTGACCACCACAGTGAGGACCTGCTCATAGTATCAGAGTGTTGAACATCCTTTAGATGAATGGAATTCACGTCGTGGAGACACCCAAGGGTTATTGGCGGTGGCGAGGATGTCCATGTGCGTAAAGGTCGGTCTCGCCGTCAACTGGCTGATTCGGACAGCGCTTTTTGTCCTGTGCGTCCTCTGGCTGCTCCAGCCGATCTTTGCCGAGCGCTCTGCGATTCGACGTCCGGGTGTCTGCTTATGGCCACGTCAGCTGGTGTAGCGGTTTGGAACTTTTCGGCACAGGTGGACTCTCCGAATATCCATCTCCGACTGAAAATAGTCAATTTGGCCGTCGTGGCTCATTTCAACTACACCTTGGCCTCGTCGAACAAGGGGGGGAAGGGGATGCATTAGGAGGAAACGGTGTCCCATGAGATTGTAAGATGTGACGGGCTGGACGACCAGACGAGCCGTTCCGGTTGAGTGACCCATATTTAAACTCCGAACGTCTGACGACTTTCTATGATTTGAACAATTCCCTTTTTTAGGTTTACTCTGTTGATCGGTAAATACTCACACCAAGTCACACAATTATTTGCTCGTCAAACGCTCTCTTAGCATTTACTGTTCAATGAACCTCAGTGACACGACACTCCTGGTACTTGGAGTTTGGAGGCTTGCAACACCACTTTAAAGTACCATCCTGACTTGGCGGGCTGCCGTTACGGTGCCGCTGCCATCGCACCGCCTAACACAGCTGATTGATATCGACTTGTTCCGATAAAGCCAAGCCCATTGTTTTTTGTTCTTCCACCGACTGATACTTCACCATGACAAGCCCTTGGGCACCTTGGAACGATATGCCTCCACTGGTGGATGCAAAGACGAGCTCTCAGGCTCCACGCGCTGGTATTCCACCGCCTCCAGGTGCGACTGTTATGCCCAGCGTCGGACCAGCGCCGAACACAGTACCCACGAATGCGATGCAGCCCCCTTGGGGCGCACCCTTTCCAAAGTACGTTTCACGCACACTACAGATTCGCTGCTCAGCTAGCTCATACAGTCACAACAGTCACCCCTTCCCCACCCCACAAGATCGATTTGCTACATGGCGTTGGTACCAAGATCCCGCCGCTTATCCGCAGCAATCGGCGCCTAGTCCATATATCCCCCGTCAACCCATGCATCCCGAGATGCAATCGCACGACCCGTTCGCGCACCACCACAGAGCGCATAGCCAATCAAACCCACTACCAAGTACCCATAAGAGATCGAATTCTTTTCGTAAGGATTCCCCGTGGCCGACACAGGGCGATCTATCGCCCTTGAATATCTCGGCCAATATGCCAGATGTCCAGCAGTTCGTTCCACGCGCTCCCGACATGCATACGCCCTCATCAACCCTTTCGCGCTCGATCTCTGTGAGCGCTCACATCCCGTGTGGGATGTATGGAGAGCGTCCCCAGCAGTGGAGATACGATTTCAAATTTAAATCTGGCTTTGCGTCCATGTTACGCAGCTGGTCTAACCCCGTACGGAGCTTTGACGGTCAGTTTGCGTTCCTTTTTAGGAACATCCTGTGTTTGTTCAACATCATACTTTTGCAGAATTCGTCGACAGCGCCAAGTTGGATCTCCATCCATTTCTCCGCTACAGCAAGTCCCGTCCAATGACAGTATACGATTTGCGTCATGAGCCCCTGATGCTCACATTCCGAGCGTTGGACCGTCCACCGCTCGCGAGCGATATGGACCATTCTGTCACCAGCCCACCTACCCAGTACATGCGGGTCTATCATTCACGTCTACCTTGGTATATCGACATCTCAGCAAATGGCGCTCCGTACATATCCCTAGCAGACTTCTTCCAGCAACTGTTCGCTGCGCTGAGCAGGCCGATATCCAAACACGACTTTTACAACAAGGAACTGGATGAGGAGGATCGACTAGTCCTCACACGCACATATTTTGAACGCTGCCACACTCGAGACGAGAAAATGCAGGGCGTTAAGCGAGTCGATTTCCTCCGCGGAAAGTACCAGTGGATGGGATTGATCGCAGGCAAGAATGGGATGTGGCGCTTGCGAACGGGCTAACTTGGTAATTTCAATACGACCACCGTCTTCATGCCCGAGTTATTTTGTCAGCTATCTTGCTTGGTTATCTGTTTCCTCCAGTCTCACATATACGTTATGAAATCATGATCTGCATGTAGTCTTATGTACACGGTATGAAGTACGACTTTCCAACGTTCTTGCCCACGAAGGCGTTGCCCTCGGAGCTGCGAACGATTCTATGCCATCAAGCCATCATGTAGTAAAAACAATCCAAATCTCTCCGGAACACCCTCTTCCCAGTCACCCGCTGCGAACTGTCCATTACCGTCGTGGAGCCTTGCCAGGTGTGCACCAGCCAGGCCACTTTGCATCCGCAGCAAACCCACATAACCTCGGCACGTCCTCCATCCACAGTCGAACTACCGGCACGCGCGTCTCCTCCGAGGCCTTGTGAGCGCTGAACATCTTCGACCTTCGATCCAGCATGAATTCACTCGCCACGTCTCCGCTGATTCTCAGCTCTTGCAACCGAGGCATCTTTTCGATCACGGCATCCAACGCCCTCTCCGTGCGTCCGATAACAAGATTTCCCCACTGCCGAAACGGCGGGAGCGCCACGTCTCGAATGGTCAAGTACACCACGTTCTCAGAAACAGCGAGCAGGAAGGCGAAAAGCCCAGCGTTGGTGACGCCATCGATCCTATCCAGCACAACCCGCTCGAGCGATTTCACAGACGACGCAAAGAGATGCACGAGGTCCTTGTCGCCCACGTGTGATTGGCTGATCGTGAGTTGCGTCAGCGTGCACGCAGGCGGTCGTAGAGCAAATCGCCATATGCCGAGGATCCCGTGGAGGTGGTGTAGCCTGAGGGATTTCAGTGCTAGCCATCTCCCCATGCAACGCGCAAGCTGGACGACGCTGAGCAAGCGCGTCGTACCCTCTATCCGATGATTGAGGATCCCTTCGATTGGCCTCTTCTCCACCTGTCCGATCGAAAACGTGTGCAGATCACGAAGCACATGGAGGATCGCGAAGAGCCCATCTGCCTGGCACGGATCCAACTGCCCCAGGTGCAAACACTCCAGGTTCTTCGTAGTGCGAAGAATAGCCCTTAGAGCCGCTGTAAAGCGAGCTATATCCTTGCGCCGGGGAAGATCGAAGATGTCCTGCCAATCCTCCGACTTTCCAAAGTTGTTGGTGGTGAAGTGACGGAAGCTGTGACCAAGTAGGGGCTTCTTGTTCAACGCAGTTGCAAGGGCATACACGTCTAGAAGATGTCTTGGCTGACTCCACTGGTCATCGTCCGAGAAGCTCAAACGGGAGTGAAGAACATTCATCGCGCACGACCATGCACGACACACCTGCGCGAATGAAAGCAGATCGTCGTGCCAGCTATCCCGAAACTCGGCATCCTCAAACGTTTTGATGAGAAGTTCGGTAGGAAGAGAGCCGTTGGAGATCCTTGGGCGAACAGTGACAGGGGGGAGAACCCGAACAAATCGTGTTGTGATGTACTCGACCCGAAAGGTGGGATTGGATACCATCCAATATGGTTCGGGCCCTCCTAATGTGAGTGGGGTCCACAACAAGGTCGAGTGAGTGAAGGATAGCGACAGAGACAAGGTATCGGAGGTCAACGAGAGCTCGTGTTCGAGCAGAACACTGATAGAATCGGGGGGAAGCTCCTGGATACTTGCCGGGGAACGAAGAACGAGGGTTACATAGCACGACTTGGAAGCCGTTTTCGAAACTCCAACTTCGAATGCGACCGTGAGCTTCGGGAGCGTAGACGCATTGGGAGGTGCATTTTGATCTTGACCTCTCAACGAATGGATCACTGACCCCGATTGTTGAATGTCCTGTGCCGCATAATGAAATGATTATAACTCGTCTTATTCGCCAACCTGACGTACCCAAGCATCACATCGACTCGGAGTGCCTTCTGACGACTCTTTGCTGTAATATAAGAGGATACGGGCGGTGGAAAAAAGGTGCCTCGACTCTCCCTCGAACACCACGACCAGCGTCGTCTGTCTGGGCTGCCAAACGGGAACATGGCGGCGCTTGGGCCCATCCCAGTGGTACTCATAAAACAAGTAATCCGGGACGGCAGGACACGACGTGGACACTCTGCTCTTGTCCAGTGAGGGTTTCATATAAGAGCATCGTAATACAGGCGCCCACAAGCAAAGATTTAGACGTGTGTAAACGACACGGAGGTTCGTACAATAAAAATTTTACGTGGCCCTGGATTTGCACATACGATGAATTAGAAAAACGGATGCTAAACCGAATAATGAATACCCACCATGTGGCCGTTTTTTACAATAATGCTTGTTCAGCTCTCCAAGTTCTTCGCTTCGTCCGCCGTGTTTTCTCTTCCTCGAATGCTGGCAAGCCAAAGCTGCAAACCACTTTTGCGACGACTCATCTCAGTCGGGTCGCATCATTAGGATCACCAGAGCTTGTATGCCCAATATGACCATTTTCGGTCAACTTCTATAGGCTAGCGGCCCTCGCTAGTACGACACATTCTCGATGAACCCATCAGAAAGTGTTGGACGAGGTGCGGCCGTCGTGTCTTGTCATCGCATGTCATCAGAGCATTGTGCCTCGCGGACTATCTTGCCAGTCGATTGATTCCGCACATTACTGATATGTGCTTGCCAGTACCTTGTCCGAAGGCGACTTACAATTAACAGTGGCGTCAGTGTGGGGGTCGGCCGCCCATTCGGTGGCAATGTCATATTTCGCTGCGGTTTTGAGTGTCTGTGTAACTACAAAACAAGTAATTAGTACAAAATATATAAATAATTGCTAAAATTACCAGCTGTTGAATTCAAAGATAAGACCCAGTTGTTGCGAGTTGAGCAAGTTGATCCAATGCAATATGGTGGACACCCAGTGTACGACCAGAACGACTATCGTCTGATCTCCAAAGTGTTAGGCCTGGTTTTTGGGAGACTACGCATCTATGGACGACACATCCCTGGTCAAGGCCCCAACACAGCCAGATCGGCGTCATTTCTTTCGGGGTGCATATCACGCAGACAAGTTGCAATAGGCGACCGGTGACCGGTGAAGGCTACATACTACATGCTTTGTACATTTTCAAACTTCAATTTAAATAGCAACAACTTATTTTTCGCATCCGCTTTGAAAGACTTTTAGGCAGACTCCAACTTATCCCTCCGAACTCTCATACCCCACTCTGTATCGCCTACCAAGTTTGCCGGCAGATATATCGGGTTCTTCCTCTGACTCTTCGTTGTCCGACAAGATCACATTTGTTCGCTTGCGCTTGCGGGTGTGCCTCGCGGGGGATGCCATCTCCGTATCTGAACTTGTGGATTCGTCGGAATCTCGAGAGAAGCCATCGTCTGCACCGCCGTCGCCCATGAGGTCATCGCTGCCTGTCGAATATTCTAATTCGTCGCTGTCTGACTGGACAAAACTATCCTGGTCATAATCATCTTCGTTTGCTGACCCCGGCGAGTCATCCCACGGTCCAATTGCCTCACCAACTGGATTCTGAATATCAGGTACTTTCCTTCGCCGGCGAGGGCCATGGCGCTCGGGGTGTGCCCGTCGCCAATCTTCAAGGCGGCGAACTAAGTCCTTGAATCGATAAACCTTGATGACCCCCCAAAGAATAATCATGAAACTTCGTGGATGCGGAGAAGAGGAACAGATATACCCATCCGGTTTCATTCCTTTGGGGATCAAAACACCAGCGGATAAAACTTTTACGCCCATCGTACACTTGGTCCACACGCAGACCTTGATACCGTTTACCGAACCAAATAGGCTCAGATCCGGGGGAACGGAACTTGTATATGTCATCCAGGAAGCGTTGATTGGCGTCATATAATGACTGGTACTGAACGTAGAACGTGTTCAACAAGCCAGATCACAGATAGGACGCAGAATCGGGACAACATATCCAGGCCAGGTGGCAATTAGAAGGACGCAGTGCCCACCATATCAAATCTTGCGGAACGTCCTCGATAGGCGTGCCCGCGTACTCGTAATTACTTCTCTGAGGTAAACGGAACTTGCCGGGCGGCCGGGTTGCAGCGAGATGCTATTCGTATCGAGCATATGCCCTCACGAAGAAATTGTACTACTCGGATCAGGCATAATGAATGCTGTGCCCGAATAGAGATTGAAAGATCAAGTACGCACCCATGGGGAAGCAGAGCGGTCAGGGTGAATTCCCCAGTCCCTGAATGTCTCTTCGATTTCATCTAACCTTTTACCTTTAGCAAAGGGCATAGGATATTCTCCTGGGGGCCGTGTGCCGAGCCATTCTTCATACCGATTGTTCGCTTGTACCATCTCTTCGTACTTTCAGATTGCACACGTGAGTGCTGAATGCACAGAATCAGGTCATACTCTTCTTACCCAAGGTGCATCCGCACGTCCTTCACCCACTGCCCAGTACCGGAGCGAGGTAGGGATGGAGTCCAGACGACTCCCCAACTCCACACCGCTAGCACGGAATGGGATTAGATAGCCTCCCGGATCCTCTTCCTGCAA
>JBBPUO010000065.1:26947-46380 GCA_038094755.1 Caloboletus firmus | reverse complement strand
ACTGTTAATTTTCGAAAACATACAGTGGGGTTCCCCTGAGCATTTGTACATACCAGAACAAAGATTGTTGAGACCCAAGTCCATGGTCTGCACTGTAGGACTGTCAGAGGTGCAGTACTTGCTCTATGCTTGTTGGGTCCTTACCCAAACGTAGTGTATCTTCGGATATCGTCAGCTGACAAATATAAGATGGAGAGTAAATGACAGAGTACCTCCCTCGGAAAGGTTAGGACTGCGGTGCCAGGTCACCTCAGAATGCAAAGATAGCATGAGCATCACTCACGATAATCATACACGACACCAGTGATAACGATAGCTGCCAGGTTGGTCTGTAAGAATGATCGTCATGCAACTGAAGCTATAAGCTATCATACTGGCCATGTAGTTATTCATCCGAAGAAACTGCAAAGCAGATTGTAAGTCAGAGGACATGGCAGGTACAAGTGAAACTGCAATGTCTAATGGCGTAATGACGAATAAAGACGGAGAGTCGAGGAGGAAGGTTGACAGTGGCTCGGACTTGGCTTCGTTTTAGCATCTACCCGGTGGATTGAATAGTTCCCTCAAGGCTTTTTTGGGACTGCATGTGATGTGTAATCCTCCGACGTCCGACGAACACCTGATAAAGCCTAATGGGAGGGTGGTGAGGGAAGACGGTGTGGGAACGTCCTCGTTACTGCATAGGGAACATTCACGGAGCTACAATAGATCAACAGGGCGGAAGTGGCACGCTCATCTGAACATCAACCCTCACCGATCATCGGTGATGCTGCCACGTCATCCAATTCCAATCCGCTGCTTATGCTAATCTCGACTTGAAGATCAAGCAGTTATAAAAGCTCATTGTAGAATTACTCTGGTTCGATTATCCATGTCAACCTACTTGTAATTTCAGGAATGGACTAGTAAACAGGGATTTGGTGATGACGCGAATCAGCAGTGCCTCCCCACCAATATCAAAGTACCCACCTTCATTTACGCCCATCTTTCTTAGTGGGGGAGCTGCGGAAGTGATTGGGAGAACTACGGTAGCCTTTTCCAACAATGATCTAAACCGTGAACATCAAGAAGCGTTCCACAGCACCGAGCGTCCGCAGATAGAAATTGGAACGAGGACATGGCTTAGGTGGCCGAAGTCAGGATGACAGATTATCGAGACAACTGCATGACGCCAAACCCCGCTCACAGCGACATCTACTCTCCCGACTCACCTCGGTCGTTCTCCTGACCGCTGCATGTTTGTACACTGGATGCTTCCGGGACATGGTTATTTGCCAATCGAGGCGCTCGAGACTCACAAGTACAAAGGGAAGGTAGTTTCAGCTCTGTGGTGTGTGCAGCTGCTAAAAATTCGATTGAACCGAACAATAAGGCCAAATGCGCCCACGAATGAAAGAGGCATTGCGTTGTGATGATGTCCGCGTTATTTTCCCTAGACTGGTGACCAATCCGAATATGATTAATCAGACCAATGGAGCACGAATAATACTGATCATACCTCACCTGACCCAGAAACAAGTTATGCGACAGTAAATTCGCCAGGATACACATTAACCTCGGAAGCCACGTCACTAGCGGCCCTCAAGACTCAGGAAATTCAGACGGGTAGATGAAGAACGGCTCGGAACCCTGGTTAGCACGGTTATTTGTCAAAAAGAATTTGCGTGAGAGGTGAGAGGCAGAGAAAATCCGTGATCCACTCCCGTCTGTATAGGTCACATAAGCAGTAAACTCCCACCTGATCGAAGTGCGAATGGAGCTGGAAGGGAGTAGACATCGAAGGCGCCACAAACAAATCGGCCAATTTGGCACACAACCACTCTTGCTAACAGCCGACCGTAGTGTCAAGTCGTGGATCCGCCCATAACAGAGATGCCTGTCTATTTTTATAGGTAAATTCGTTCTTTCAGATGAAACCAAGAGAAAAAAAAACTCCAGTTATGCAACGACTGTGCCCCCCCCACCTCGATGCAGATCAGCCTCGTTTTACTATGCAACCAGTCCAGACGACGGACGCCACTTTCCCATCCGCCGCCCATCTTGCATCGCTTTTCGTATGCGCGAGTGACCTTGCGTTGGGCACGGCTACCATGGCCAAGCGCCTCCCATTCCTGTGGGGTTATCCGCGTAAGCAGTGTCGTGTGGAGAGAATACAGCGGGTCCAGGTTGGTAATATTCGAAGACCGACAGGATTTACTCGGAATCCATTACCGCTTGGGGATGAGGTGGAGGGACCGACGACGACTGGCCATGGGAACTTGTCAGAGCGGAGCACCAGACGCGAAGCCACCGGTGTCGGTGGGTCTGTGGCCGGTTGTGAGAGCGTGTGCGCAGGGAGGACGGTATGCGTTGTATGGTCAAGGGCAGTGCGCGAGGAAGACGTGTATGTAGCATCGTATGAAATAGGTGCGCTATGCAGCCGTGTCGACGCGAATAGTGGATGCATGTGTAGCGAAGTTGGGTAGTGCGGAATTTTAGGTTCTGCGCTGCCTGCGGGTGAAGGATGTGTTGTGGATCAGTCAAAGTAGGCAAACTTTTGCAAGTATGAGATGACGTACGAGAATGCACGGATCCAGTGGCCGACGACACGCTACCTTGCCAAGCTGCGTTATGTCTCGATGACGGTCGCCGCTCATATCTTACACGGTGCGAAGAGCTACTAACGGATGATCTAGGAGGCGCGGATCCGGGAAGGAGTGATGAGCTCGAGTTGGTTCGAGACGACGGCCCAAACGACACAAATGGTGTCATGGAAGGGGTGTGCAGCATGGCATAATGTGCGACTTTGTCCATGGAAGGTCAGTCACTAAAGGATGGGTATATATTTGGAGATACCTCGCGTCGCCAGAAGAGCTGGGTACCTGTGCACCCGTGTCAAAGGCATTGTACCGCAAGGGCGAGGGAGCGGTAGTGTGAACAGAGTAGCTATTGCTACGCTTGGTCTTCAAGCGTGGTGGGGGTGGGACCACCAGAAGCCGTACCCGCAGTGGCGTACATATAGTTCGGCATCGGATGGGAGCGAGAGCGCCAGTGAGACTTTGAAGACTGCTCGCGGGAAGGAGAGCTGTCGCGAGAGTGTCCGCCAAAGATGTAACGCAGGTAGGAGGTCATGATTGTTCGTTCAGTGGGTCGTAAACACAAGGTCGTATACCGTCAAAGAGTCCACTGGGTGGAGGATGGAAGAGCCCAATGGTCGGGGGTCGACTACTTATATACGCGTGATAAGAAGATTTCAGGGTCTGGGATGAACATTACTCCAGGTTCTAGATATGTTTGAAAGCGATGACTCGAAGTAAGAGGACTCCCAGAAAGAAATTTGCGGGAGTGCTCAGCCCTAGTGCCGGATGTTAGGAGGGTCTCATGCCGAAAATGTGACACTGAGAAGGCGGGAGCATTTCAGCGATCGTTCCAGATCCTACCAACCAATGGATATTCTCGAGTTCGCCTTTTGTCGAGGATCAAATTTAGACTCTTCATAAATGTCGAGAAAAGGATAAGTGTGACTCACGATAATCACATACGACAGTAGTGACAATAATAGCTGTTTTGGTTCGTAAGATGAACCGTCGGGTGAAGGTATGAACGACCCTACGAAGTAGACGAGACAAATAGTTATTCAACTGGAGGAATTCCAAAACAGACCGCACCTTGGAGGACATAGCAGCGACAAACGGAACGGTGATGTACGGTGGTTTAACAACAAACGAAGAGTGAGAGTGGAGGAGAGGAGGTTTCCAGTGGATCTGTTTTGGGTTTCTTTGACGGTAGTCATTTCGTCTGCAAGATGTATTAAATACATGGGTCGAGACTCGTCTGACAAACATGTGATACAGCCTGCGGTGACGGACAGCGGTGTGCAGCCTTGAACCTGTGGCACCAGAGTGGAGCCACCAGGACCGTTGAGGTCAAGCCGCTTCGTTCACGGCATCACTGCGGATTATATGAAAACCCATCTTTGATCATGATCACTGATTTGACCACCGATTTTCATCCCACCGTGCCCGCACCAACTCTCGGCTTGCTGCCAATACTGACCTGATTGGCATCGCAGCGTGTCTTAGCTGCCTACCTGCGCGTTAAGATATGGATATGTTCAATTCCAGCCCATTATTTACGCTGGTCTCGACATGAAGATCAAGCAATTGCTTCATTTTGAAATTCCTCCCGGTGGTTTCGTGATCAAGTCAACCTACCCATAAGTTGAGGAAGGAAATATTGGCGATGACGAGAATCAGCAGTGTCCCCCATTCAAGGTAAGTACTACTCACCTTCCTTCACGCCTATCACGTCTTAGTGTGGGAGCTGCGGCCCGAAGTGATGCGAAGGACCACAGTAACTTCTGCCAACAACAGTCTAAACTGTGGACTTATCAACCAGCATGTCATGGCGTTGAGTGGGTCACCACTCTTTGATATCGATAATAAAATCCCTGTCCTAACGTGTGGATGCTTGCAGTACTAACTCGACTACTTCAGTTTGAACATGGGACCGCAAGATGGCCCAAGTCAGGGTAGCATACTAATTATCGAGACAACTAGCACTGGGTTCTCACCAGGCGTGGCATCAATCCATGGGTCCATGCGCACGAAACATGTCTCGCTCATTCGTCTTTCCTAGCGAGATTAGCTTTGAGCGCAGGATCACTGAAGCCAGCAGAGTTGCAGTGACTATTTAGGTAACATCCAAATCAAGCTTACATCGTACAGTACTAGGACATATGCGATACATTAGAAGACGACGCATATGCATAGTAAAGACACATATTCCAGTCACCATTCAAAGTACCGCATCCTCGACTTTTCATCAATGCCCCGGATGCCCCAGCACTAATGTTCGCGCTGTCTCCCCCAAAAGCCCTCGTTCACACCTGAGACGTATTATTTCCCAACGTTTCGAGTTGAATCGTCTCAGGTTCGTTCGCGTCCCCTTCTGGCCTTGGGATGTCGTCCACGAATGCAATTGCTGACATGGCCATGTCCCGACTGGCAATTGGTTGCGACAACACACCGAATCCGGTGTCAATACCCTCCCAGCGGCGACGGAGGTCATGGTCATACAGTTCTCGCATGCTGATGATGAACCGAGGCATAAATGGGCATAAGGCTGTGTAGGAAAACAAGTTCATGTAGTCCACCGAGGGATTGAATAACATAGGTGTGCCGGTCACCATAGCAGTGATGTTGAAGAACATGGTCCTGGATGTCCAGGAGAAAACATCAGAGTGGTTAGTGTCGCCGTAGATACTCAAGGACAAGATGAGTGGGAAAATGTGATGGAAATGAATAGAAATGAGACGACGGAGTGGAAAGGTGAGACGTACAGGAGGAAATAAAGGGTTCCGTCTTTCACGAGCTGTTGAATATACCGATTAGGTTGCCACTGCTTGGTTACTTTGTACACATCAACCGAGTGCTTCATGCTTTGGATGACAGCGAGCACCAAAAGTGTAGCACCGAGAACAAATGACGATATTTTATCATATGTGTGAACCTCGACCGGCATTTCGTTCATTGAGATACTGCAAAAAGAGACATTCAAAATTTGGGCAACTGTGACTTGAGAAAATTGGGCAGGGGGTGGAAGCCACCTCTGTGAGATTGTGGCGACATATGTAGTGTAGCTCGAGACATACCTGCGGCATTGGAATTGGTGCCATAGTAGATGCCCACAAAAACAAAGTAAGAAATAACCTGTAGTACATAAATGAGCAGGAGCGCCCAAAGGACCCATTTGGATCGATTCCACATTGCATATACCCGCAGGATCATTACGACTATAATTGAATCATGGTCAGGGAAAAGGGATCACTGGAGTGCAATAACTCACTGTCAGCAGAAAGATAAAATATTGCAAACCCCCAGGGTTCGACTTCATATAATGTGGTACCTTTGGAACGTTCATATCTTGGACTAATAGTGTGTAGCGAAATAAATCAATCCACTTACACCTATGGAACTGTTATGAATACAACTTTCAGTCGGGATCTAGAAGCGTACATCTACCAGAAGATGACTCCGATTGTTAATGACGGATAAGATACAAAGCAGGAAGACTGACTCTGACAGAGCCAGGGATAAAGGTACTATAAGCTACAGATGAATGTGATCAGCTCAATCGACCTACAATTCAGCTCTGAACATACTAAGGCCACAAAGACTTGTCCACAAGTTCATTGTTAATCGTGTAATTTAATATGGATTATAGCAACAATAGACTTACATAGCATAACAAAGACCGAGATAGCGGACCTACGGAACTGTTAATTTTCGAAAACATACAATGGGGTTCCCCTGAACATTTGTACATACCAGAACAAAGATTGTTGAGACCCAGCTCCATGGTCTGCACTGTTGAACTGTCAGGGATATAGTGGTTGCTCTATACTTGTTGGTTCCTTACCCAAACGTAGTGTATCTTCGGATATCGTCAGCTGACAGAACAACACGGGGAGTAAATAACATACCTCTCTCGAAAAGGTTAGGACTGCGGTGCCAGGATTAAAACGATCACCTCAGAATGCAAAGGTAGCATGTGGATAAGCATCACTCACGATAATCATACACGACGGCAGTGATAATGACAGCTGTGTTGGTCTGTAAGATTAATCATCAACTGAAGTTATAAGCGACCATACTGGCCATATAGTTATTTGTCCGAAGAAGCTGCAAAGCGGATTGTAAGTCAGACTCGGAGGACATGGCAGGTATAAGAGAAATTGCAATGTCTAATGGCGTAATGACAAATAAAGACAGAGTCGAGGAGGAAGGTTGGCGGTGGTTCGGATTTGGCTTCGTTTTAGCTTGTACCCGGTGGATTAAATAGTTCCCTCAAGACTTTATTGAGACATCTTCCTCGGACGTCCGACGAACACCTGATACAACCTAATGGAAGGTGGTAACAGAAGACGGTGTGGGAACGTCTTCGTTGCCGCGCAGGGAAACTTGTCATCTACACAGCAGGACATCTGTTCATTGTAGAATTACTCTGGTTTGATGATCCACGTCAACCTACTCGTAATTTCAGGAATGGAACGGTAAACAGGGATCTGGTGATGATGCGAATCAGCAGTGCCTCCCCACCAATATCAAAGTACCCACCCTCATTTACGCTCATCTATCTTAGTTGGGGAGCTGCGGAAGTGATGGTGAGAATTACGGTAGCTTTTGCCGACAACAATCTAAACCGTGAACATCAAGGAGCGTGCCACAGCGCCGAGTGTCCGCAGATAGATATTGAAACGAGGACATGGCTTAGGTGGCCGAAGTCAGGATGACAGATTATCGAGACAACTGCATGACGCCAAACCCCACCCACAGCAACGTCTACTCTCCCGACTCACCTCGGTCGTTCCCCTGACCACTGCATGTTTGTACATTGGATGCTTCCGGGACATGGTTACTTGCTGATCGAAGCCTCGAGACTACAAGTACGAAGGAAGGTAGTTTCAGCTCTGTGGTGTGTGCAGATCCTGAAAATTTGATTGGATCAAACAAAAAGATCAAATGTGCCCACAGATGAAAGAAGCATTGCGTTGTGATGATGTCCGCATTGTTTTCCCTATACTGGTGACCAATCCGAATATGATTAATCAGACCAATGGAGCACGAATAATACTGATCATACCTCACCTGACCCAGAAACAAGTTGTGCGACAGTGAGTTCGCCACGATACACAATAACCTCGGAAGCCATGCCACTAGCGGCCTTCCAGACTCTGGGAAATTCAGACGGATAGATGAAGAACGGCTGAGCGACGCAGGCGGGGTCAGAACCTGGGCTTGACTCGCATGGTCATCTGCCGAAGAGGATTTTCGTGAGAGGTGAGAAGCAGAGAGAATCCGTGATCCACTCACCTGTACAGGTCGCGTAAACAGTAAGCTCCCACCTGATCCAAGTGTGAATGGAACTTCACCTCTTGCTAACAGTCAACCGTAGTGTAAAGTTGGGATCCGCACAGAATATAGATGCTCGAGACCAAAGCGGCAATCCGGGGGAGCCTACAGTTCATGTCTCGGACGAACTTGCCCGGGCTCCGTGCAGGCGATTTGGGAATGGACAGATGGACGCGGATGGGGGAGTAATTGAAAATGGAAGTGTCGGCGAGGAAAGACGCGGACGTGGCGTTGAGAGTGTCACATTCCCCCTCAAAAGGAAGAAGGCTGGAGGTCGTCAGTGGATGCGAGTAACGAGAAATGGAGACTGTGTCGAGCAAGAGGGACTCGGGAAATTGTCTGAGTCCGAGACGGCCACGACCATAACCACCAGGTACCAGGACGTACTTTAGTTTGTCAGAGAGATAGGAAGGTACCGCACTAATCAACATCCGCAACCAGGGTTTCCACGTCTGTTCATCATATGGGTCATGCAGAATCATCGATGTCCGATTATATTATAACAGTTTGGTCAGAGTACGAGTTAGATAACTTTTGTATTCCCACGCCCACATGTGACAGTGTCGCACCCATGCTGAACTCGGTGCGAAGGTCTCCCTTTATCGTTCGTAAACTGCATATTCCACCTCTCAAACAACACCAAAAATCGGAGAAAAAACACGAGGATGAGCAAAAAAAGCAACCCAGAGCGCAAACGAGCACGAGTCCGAGGAAACGAAAGACAGACGGAGGCAAAGACTCAGTTCGACATGGTGTGCTTCGCACTGTATGTACCCGTCCAATTGACTGACATGATCCTTCAAAACCACAGTCAAACGCAATGAACTAGGCGTACAAATGCTCTCGCGTCAGCTTCACGCCCAAATATTCAAACATCCCGCTTTCCCCCCGCCGGAGCCCGCTTTCGTCCAGATCGCGCGCGACCACCTTCACATGCACGGCCTTGACCCCAAGCAGGGTTCTGTCCTCCCCGATACAGGGTTTACCCTCCCCCCGCTCCAAGGCACCGACATCGATGAGCACTTTTGCCGTATCGGCCAACGCTGTGCCGAACCCTGGTTATCCCTCGCAAAGCAACTTGCACAGGACGCGCTGCCTCCCAAACCCGAGTACTTCGACGTCCAATCGGGCTGGACCAAGTACTACCACCTCCCAGACGGGTCGAGCTACAGCGAACACGTCGCATACCCAGAACATGACGGTCAACCTGAGCAGATGCTCGCATTTGACGTCGAGACGATGCCGCCGTACCATCCATACGCTGTTCTCGCCTGTGCGGCGTCCAAACACGCGTGGTATTGCTGGATATCGCCGTGGCTGCTTGGCGAGACGGAGGAGGTGCAGCATTTGATTCCGCTGGGTAACCCCGAGGTACCACGCGTCATCATCGGACACAATGTCTCCTATGACCGGCAGCGCATCCGCGAAGAATATAGTCTCAGGGGTACACAAGTGCGGTTTTTGGACACGATGTCACTTCATGTTGCTGTCAATGGTATATCGTCGCATCAGCGACCGGCGTGGATGAAACACCGCAGGGCGAAAGCCGCGCGTATTGAACAGCGCGCCGAGGCTGTCGAGGTAGCGCTTGAGATCATGCGTGATACCACGTCGCGGGCGGATTCCGAGGTAGATGGCGCGCGACGCGCACAACTCCGTCGTCTGCGTGCCGAAATCGAGGAAAGTTTGCCCCAGCTCCAAGAGGACGACGTAGACGCAACCGACGCTGAACTCTCACAGCAACGCTGGGAAGACCTCACGTCTGCCAACGCCCTGGCAGACGTGGCCAAGCTTTATTGCAACATCGATGTCGACAAGGAGATTCGTGGGGATTTCATGACCTCTTCGAGAGAGGCAATTTATGCTGACATTCAGGATTACCTTGGGTACTGCGCCAAGGACGTCTACGTGACACATCAGGTCTTTGCGCAGGTCTTTCCGGCATTCCTGGAGCGGTGTCCGAGTCCAGTATCTTTTGCTGGTGTCCTTACTATGGGTACGAGTTTCCTGACAGTCAACGAATCATGGGAAGAGTATTTAGGCAACGCGGAACGGACGTATCGGGAATTGGAGGGCAAGGTGAAGGAACATCTCGTGGATCTCGCGGAGCAAGCAAAGGATATGATGCAGGATGGATCTTGGAGAGACAATCCTTGGCTTTCTCAGCTCGATTGGACCCCAAAAGTCGCGAAGGAATCCAGAGGTGTGTATTGCAATGTACGTCGTTTCCTACAAATATACCTTTCCTAGCAATGATCGTCTGTAGAGTGCAGACTCTGCATCCCAAACCAAGTCGTCTGTGGACAAACAGCCCGCGTGGCTGCGTGATTTACTCAGGGATGGGGTTTTTAGTGCTGGCAGCGTGAACCGCGTGCTCCCGACGCTCCTCAAATTATCTTTTGATGGCTATCCTTTACGGTACACGACGGAGGAAAAGTGGCATTTCATCCGCGACGGCAAGATAACACGACCTCCCAGTGCGG
The DNA here is from genome assembly GCA_038094755.1 of Caloboletus firmus. Classification (NCBI taxonomy): domain Eukaryota; kingdom Fungi; phylum Basidiomycota; class Agaricomycetes; order Boletales; family Boletaceae; genus Caloboletus; species Caloboletus firmus. The sequence continues at coordinate 36,005 of JBBPUO010000065.1, read as the reverse complement.
GCACAAAGAAGATCCTGACGATTCTAGGGCCAACGCATGGCGTTCCTTACCTCAAGGAGAGCCGCCTGACTGCGTCAGACACGTCTTTGGCTCTGGCCATTGCCAGGGGACAACGCACGCCCGAGCTAGAGGCTCGAATTATTAATCTAGCAAAATCTCTTGCAGGCGAGGATGATTACAAACAGGACTTTTTTCTACGACAACTAGTTTGGAGACCCGTCTTCACCGCCCCCCGCACAAAATCGTCCGAGACATCTATCCCCAAAATCCCCAAGTCCCAAGTCATTTGGCCGAAATGGTACTGGGACCTTGCCAGACCGAAGAAAGACCTCCCACCTGGTACACTCGACATCACCGTTCGAAACCGCATCTCTCCGATTCTCCTTCGCCTGTCGTGGATGGGCCACCCTCTTTTTCATTCCAGGGAGCACGGATGGACGTTTAGGGTTCCGAGCACCGTCGAATTCGCCACCCGTGTGCAGCCGCTCGTATTTTCGGATCCCGCCGACTTGGCATTGTGCGAGATGACGCAAGGAGAGGGTGGACATCGATTCCTCTTCTACAAGCTCCCGCACAAAGACGGCGAAAGCGCCAACGTCGGAAGTCCACTCACCAAGACCTTTATTAAATATGCCCAAGACGGAACGTTGACGAGTCCCGGGGACGATGCCCAGGAAGCGCTGGATATGAATGCTCAATGTAGTTACTGGATCAGCGCGCGCGACCGGATATTGAATCAGATGGTCGTGTGGCAGAACGAACAGGTCGACATTCAGTTTGCGCGGTCGTCGGAGCACAAGTGGGGTATGATCCTTCCACAGGTGATCACGATGGGTACTGTCACGCGTCGTGCGATCGAGAAGACGTGGTTGACGGCGAGCAATGCGAAGAAGAACCGTGTGGGATCCGAGCTGAAGGCAATGGTTCGCGCACCGCCAGGGTATGCCATCGTTGGGGCCGACGTCGACTCGGAGGAACTTTGGATATCGAGTTGTATGGGTGATGCGCAGTTTGGCCTGCATGGGGCCACTGCGATCGGCTGGATGACGCTCGAGGGTACCAAGGCTGCAGGGACGGACTTGCATTCCAAGACGGCGAGTATCTTAAGGATCTCACGCGACCAGGCCAAAGTATTCAATTATTCGCGTATCTACGGGGCGGGAATGAAACACGCCGTCTTGCTTCTCTTACAATCAAACTCGACAATGCAACCCGAGGAAGCCAAAAAGTTGGCCGAAAACCTGTACGCGTCGACCAAGGGTAAGAACACCCACCGACCAGATCTCTTTGGGCGCAAGTTTTGGTTCGGAGGGACGGAGAGTTTCGTGTTCAACAAGTTGGAGGAGATCGCATTGTCCGATCGACCGCAGACACCAGCGTTGGGATGTGGCATCACGGCGGCGCTCTCCAAGGATAACCTTCCCGCCGAGTTTGGGGCGGATTACATGACGTCGCGGATCAACTGGGTCGTCCAATCGTCCGGGGTGGACTACCTTCATCTCTTACTCGTCGCCATGGACTATCTCGCACGGACCTACGACATTGACGCGCGTTTCCTCATTTCGGTGCACGACGAACTACGGTACCTCGTATCCGAGGCAGACAAGTACCGCGCCGCACTAGCATTGCAGATTGCAAACGTATGGACACGGTGTTTGTTCGCGTTCAAGTTAGGCATGGATGATTTGCCGCAAGGCGTGGCGTTCTTTTCGGCGGTGGACGTGGATCGGGTATTGAGAAAGGAGGTGGACATTACGTGTGAGACGCCGTCGCATCCGTGGGCGATTCCGCCTGGGGAAAGTTTGGATATCGCGAAGACATTGGAACGAACGGGGGGGTCGTTGTGGCGGGATGGGCAGCCGATGGATGGTTGTGAGAGCGTGGACGAAGGTGGTGAAGAGGTGCGAGGATATCAACGACCGGATTGCTTGGTGCATAGGGCAAAGAGTGCTGGGTTCTTGCGGGCACAGGCCACGGATGAGTTTGCGGAGGTGAGACATCTCGCGAAGCAAGCGCAAGGACCACGGACAACCCGTTCGGGGAACGTGAGCGGGAAGGGGTGCCGGCGGGGTCAGGTGCAGAGGCCCGGGGATGTGGATGTAGACAGGGATGTTTGGATGGCTATGCAGGAAGTGATGAGTGGCGGGGGGTCTTGATTGACAGACGTTACGAATTGGGCCTGTGCGCAAGTCATAGAAGTATTGTAGTATCATTATATTTGTGTACATGTACGATCGCGACATATTAGAGTCATACTACAGTCGTAGCCCGGAAGGTGACGAATGGCACGCCTATAAGTGTCTAGGACTTAGGAGAGCTTCTGGTGCCCGGTCAGTCACGTGATGGTCGGCTAACGTCGTAATGAACACATTATGGTGGAGTCAGTGGCATCGACCCTCCTTTCATTCATCATCATCATCCGTTCCTACCTATCTACCTTTCCCTCCTGATCATGCCTACCATTTCAGATCTCCTTGCCTTCTCCCAACCCGTCGCTGTGGACGACCCGCAAGCCCTCGCGCGGAAACAGCTCAATGCTGCCAACAAACTCATACTCGATACCGCAATGACAATGCCGGACGATGAGGAGCTGCAGGAGGGACAGAAGATATGGATTGAAAAGTGGGACAGTGCACTGGTACGTTTCCGGTTAATCTCGGATTGACAATTCTACTGACCAAATCGACAGAAACATAGCCACTCCTGCCTGCTGAAGGCCAAGGAGTGTGGTATCGAAGCGTGCCTCGAAGGGCGAGTCAGAGAGAAAATGAAAGAGGTGGCACCGACCGTGGATAGGTGGAGGGTGAGGATGGCAGAACGGCATCGCTTGCGCGACAAATGTGAGCGGGAAGAACGTGAGCAAACAGAGCCAGTAAGAAAGGAGCAGGGACCCAGGAGCAAGGTGAGTGGTCGTGCAAGTGAGTGGGATCCCATTAAACCCTTATGACAGCGAGTGCGACTGGTTGTGGAGGATGAAGACGACGACGAGGGCGAAGAAGATACCCGCCCAGCGAAGACGACGGGGCCTCCGACTGTGACACACGAGGTCCCGTGTGCAGCATGCGCCCGCAGTAAGATCAAGTGTCGTGGACCTGAAGACCGGAGGTGCGCCAGATGCACGCAGCTCAGGGCGAAGTGCGAGAAGTCAGTAGGACGCGGGAAGTGCCAGAAGAAGGCAGAAAGAGTGCATCCGGTGGTAGATAGGAAGGGGAAAGCTCCAGGTGCGTCGTAGTGTCACTTCCGCTCTGTCAAAACTAATCATCTTATAGTCAGCACAGCAGGTACTCGCCGCCAACTGTCTCCCGCAGGTGAGCCAATCGTGCTCGACACCTCTGATGAAGGCAAAGAAGAGGATGGAGCGCCAAAGGATCTCCCTACCGTGAAGGTGCTACCAAATCCGCCGATCGCAAAGCTAGTCATCAAGGCGGGGGTGCGTGCGGTCAATCATCTGGAAGGGAAGATCCGGCATACGCAAGCACGGCTCAAGGCTGCCGAAGCAGCAATGGCGGATTTGGAGGCGGATGTGGCCGGCCAGATGTCTGAGCTGGCCACCATCAAGGAGGCGCTGGGAATGCGGTGAGGCGAATACCTTTTCTTTTCTTCGTCTCGTAGATAGTCTATATCGAATCCTTGCATGTACACCAGTAATCTGATCGCGTCCGTGTCTGTGTCCGATCCATTGGGAGCCTGAGTGATAAGAAAAGGAAACTAAGTAAAATTCTAAGCACAGAACGGAGAGAAACGCGAATAAGAGAAACGAAACCATGTGCGAGTTTCCACTCATCTTGTTTCCTCCGACCGTTTTTTGCGTCTATACATTCCCGGATACCAAAATACGGATACCAGATCGAGTGGATGAAAAGACAAACAGACGGATAGAGGAACTTGGAGGCGTAGTCCGGAGAGACCCTTAAGTAAGCTATTTAACAGTGTTTGTCACCTACATAGCTTCTGAAAAGCTTTGTGACATTGTTAGTTCAAGCCAAAGGTTAGATCACCTCTTGTACCACGCACAGACGATCAACTTCCCATCCTTTAAATGGGAGAAACACAGGTAAAAATTGAGCTTCCAAAAAGCCGTCTTGAGCCCTCATTATACATATGATACGGCGTTTTGCTGATCGGCATGCGAAATCAATACACGTGACCACGACGCGCACGCGTCAACTCATAATGCATGTCCGTGTCAACTTCACTTCATTCCCCGACAAACCACCCCACAAGTAATCATTTCCCGCTGTCCTTGCAGAGCAAGTAGACGCGTTCTCGCTTCTCCATTCTACATACCTTTTGTGAAACGCATGTCATGCTCTCCTTCACACCTCCCAATATCATCGCGTTGTCGATCATTGTCTACCTCTGTGTTGTCGCGCCGAGCGCGTCAGGAAAGATTTCCCGGGGTACAGCTGGTCTGTCTAGGTACCGTGTTGATCCATCCCAGACCAAGCCCACAAAACCTACTGGTGTATTAAAACCCGTGCACGATAACCGTCACAATGCATCATCCACAAGCGCGCCGACACCGGCAGCGCCACGGCGTGACAGAAACAGGGACAAAGGCACGCGGAGAGACACACGGCTCCGCCCAAACACGACAAAGGCGAGGCCTGGCACCAGGTCGCGGGTGGCCACACCTACCAAGCGGCGACGCCAAAACGAACAGCCCACACCAGAACCGACGGGGGACGCATCTACCTCGACGACAGTGTACATCTCTGGAGCAAATGCGTTCGCGCTATTGCTACCTCGCAGCTCAGGTGGTGGGTACTCCATTTATTCCACTTCCACTGGCTGTGATTCGTTTCTCGGTTGGCAGAGATGGTGTCCGATGCGGAGGAAGACGGTATTGCATACTGTACGGATGGAAGTGGGTGCGGAAACCCTTTCCCAAACGGGTTCATCACAGGAGCTGCGTACTCGACAGCGGCGGATGGATCGTACGTGCAGGTGGGTGCGGCCATTTAGGTTACCGATCGCTCCTCAGAGTAGTGACGAGTCGCTGCGCTTTCCTTCAGATAACAGGCTGCATGGACGCCAGCCAGTTCCCCTTTGCGAACGACGATGATGGCGGACAGTTTGACAATAGGTTCCCCAACGGTGCACAGTGCACGTTTGGAGGCTATGGGGCAAGCTTCATCGAGCAGTAAGACGTTTGTCAATGTCCAGATGATACCGGTTGGTTGACCCTCGACGTGACGTTGCGCGTCATTTCGTGTTTTCAACGAAAAGGGTGGAACCTTCTGCAAATCGGTTTTGTTTGCGGTGCTGCAAGAGCGCAGATGACCAGGAAAATTGTAATTCGCACCAAGATCGAGCTGGATGCCCCGTGGCGGTCCCAGGTACTTACGAATTTGGGGAGGTCGGCTGTTCCTAGTTAGATTTGTATGGCGGTTGATGCATGATAGACCACGCTGGATCATGGTCGACACACCAGGCCTCTGGTAAATGTGAATCGGGAAGATGAAGTGCCGGTGTTTATGTACACACGAGTACACATTTCATGGATTCGCGAGAGTGATGTTTTAAACAACTTGGAATTCATGGGCTGACACTTTCTTGTAAAATAACCATCTAGAACGATAGATCGTGTGTGTGCTGGTGGGTCTGTCTATACAGTGAGCGTAGAAAATGGGAATTGAGCTATTTATCTGCAACCGCAACATACAAAAGGACGTTACTTCGCTGGAAAGGGAAACAAAAAAAAACTAGCACCAAATGCATGATTTCTCTTAAGAACAGATACAAATGAAAGTGAAGAAGAATGAAACATACCTCTTCTATCGTATACCACGTACTGAGCTAGGTTGTCAACGGTTTTCTGCTCAGATACGAAATCTCCTTCGGTATCTTCCGGCTCCGGTGTCCACACCCCTGCAGTGGTGTATTACCCTCCGGAAAATTGGCTTTTCGCCCATGTACCACAATATTGCAACCACACACGGAGTGAGTATCCCGACGTTGATGTAACATACGATCGCCCATCCGATTGCTGAGTGGTCATATATCTGAGCAGGAGAAAGGGATGAATCAATTATTGGATGACAAGTTGCGAGAGAGTCATACCTGTCCCCCAATGACCGCTCCGACTAACGGTCAAGAATGCATATCAGTAATTTCACCATGACTCCGAGACAATGCGACGCCGGGGAGTCTAAAGTACTGACCTGTGTTTCCCAGTCCATAGACCATAGTGAATACGCCATACACGTGCGCATCTAGAAGGTCACCGGCCGCGGTGCCTTGCATCAGAACACATAACAACACAACCAAGACTATCCAAAAGCAGAGAAAGGGACGTACACCCAATCCCGTCCATAACCCGCGTCACAGCTGCAAGCTCAACCATAACCGGCGAAACGACAGCGCCAATGAAGAAATCTATTGGGGCCACGTTGGCATTTGTGTGAGTTGAGCGTTAAAACGTTGAAAGATGGTCTCCGTTGGTTGATGAAACAAAGGAAAGATAAACAACTCACTCTCCACCGCGAAGGACACGACAAAAAACACAAGCGAGAATTGTTTCGTTAAAGCGCCCCACCACGGAACGCCGGCTAGCAAGAAGACAGTAGCGACCAATTCAGGGCCGATTTTGTCGGAGAGATAACCTGCAAGGGGTGAAGCTGTTGACGTGCATAGGAAAGAAGGTCATTATCAAGTTGAATTCCTTGCACTCCGGTGGATAATGCAGGACAGACAATACTTACATATTATCGTTGGTATAATTGCGGCGATAAATACCAACCCCACCTCCGTAGAGTCGAGCCCCCATACCTCTTGTGTGTGCAAGGGCATGGTGACGTCAGCAGCCAGAAATGCAACTCTGTGACGGAATTCCCATTCGTAAGAGCGTATATTAGCTTGACTAAAAGACGGATGATATAGTGAGAAGGGGAGGCTTACGAGAATAAGAACACAACTATAAATACTACAAGTGAGCGGGGAGAGGTCACGAGGCGCCAGAAAACTAGGAGGATGGACATAGTTCCTATTTTTCTATAAGGCTGATTAGCGTCAGTCGGAGGGTTGTTGTCTAGCGTAGAAGGGCTTGGAAGCTTGGATCGTTCAGTAGTGGTTGGCAATCCAAAATTTTGGGGCGTCATAGATGCCTGGCTTCGAGACCCTCCTGGCAAGTTAGCGACTTCTCTAGCCAAGTCACTTGCTTCGCTCTCATGGGATCGATCCTGATCCTGATGCGGCGGACCCTCTACGACAAGTACTCTTCCCACTAAATCCAGCGCTGTGAAGATCATCGCGAAGACAAACGGAGCACGGTAGCCCCAGCGCGTGTAGAGCGCGCCGCCGACGGGGGGTCCAACCAAAGATCTGTGCGAGTCGAGTGAGTCGTAGACGGGAGGTAAATGCAAGGAGATGCACCCTAGAGGCACACTTGCCATGACGATGCCCATCTGGGCTAGAATCAGGACAAAATGGGTGATTAACTTAAACTTGTGGGACAGGAAGGGCAAGATAGATGTGGCTGACATCCGATATCTTTTTCGGGCGTTGTATCACATCTGTAAACCCAGATTGGTGTCCATGCACCCAGTGTTCAATCACCATCAGGTGAAACTCACATTAATGCCAAACCGGCTGTCGCCACCACTGATGAGCTGATCCCCTCAAAGAATCTCCCGATGCACATCACTGCGAACGAACGTGCCTCCATGAGGACGAGCTGAGAAAGGAGGAGAGAGAAGAGCCCTCCAATCATTATGGAACGACGAGAGCGAAGGTACTCGGAGAGTGCTGCTATTGGTGGGGTCGCTGAAGGGAGACTTGAGGTTGGGGAGTGTTAACGTGGGCATTGAATGAAAAGGGGTTACCTAGGACGAGGGCACCTGACTGCAAGGGATAACAGACATGCATGAGACGCCATGATCTGTGGTGGAAAGGAACAAAGTACATACGTATATGAACAACAGCCACCCACTCAGCCCAGATACGTCGCTGTATCCGAGATACTCAAGTCTAAAAGGAAACACGGACAATACGAGGCTGTAGTTGAGTATGTCGATGAAGAGCCCTGTCAATGTTGTTCCATGCGTTGCCATCAATATGTTTCAATATGTGGGAAACAAAAGAAACAGATAGATTCACCTAATGTCACAACTGATCACAACAGGCAGCAGGAGCAGAAATCGTAACGCCGATTGAGTATAACCGACAGCACCAGCTCAAGCAAAATGGCATGTCTCACCAGATGTGACAAACGGTACCGAGGCACGCTGCCGGGCGAAGAACCGCGAACGAAGAAAATCGAGGAGGCTTGATTTCACCATAGAGCAATTCCACCAGCCGTTGGCTTGCAATGTTTCAAGCTATTTCTGGGCTGGAGATGGAATGGAGAGAAGGAAGACGCACTAGCAGGGGAGAGAGGGAGAGACGATTATTAGTCCGATCGAGAGAGATGGCCCTTCGCCTGCAAGACGGGTGCGTAACGTTATTGCTTGACAACCCCAGCACAGGAGCACAGGCTGTTGAGAGGCGTGAGTAGAGCTAGCAAGAAAGGAAATCAGAATAAGAGTCGATGACTCTGAGGTCGACTCGGACGGACCAGAGCCCGAATCTCGGTCCTCGGCTGAGTTGGTAGATATAATTAGTGTCTTGCAATGCAGATCTCACAAACAAAACATTCTCGACACTAAAGACACGAAAATTACCAGAGGTGTAAGATAGTGTATTTACACTATATACTATGAAAAAAAAAGGAATTGAGATGCATGTTGTGTTTGCAACGAGACGAAGACTGCTCATTTGCAAAGGGACATGAAGCGCGTGACCTAGAGATACCAGAAATCGGGCTGATGAACTTCACGTTTGAGACCTAGGAGTCATGGAACACACCACCAAGGGGTTATCCGACAATTACAGGACTGAACAATGCATGGAGCAAAGTTCTAGATGGAAGTCTTGGGACGTAAACATCTGAGGGAGACACAAATGCGAGCGTGACAAAAATTTAAGCTCCTCTCTAGCGTTCGTCGGCCGAGCGAGGGCAACACCATACCCATTATCGTCGATGCCGAATTGCCTAAGTTCAAATATTGAATCGCCGCAG
>JBBPUO010000065.1:15505-26851 GCA_038094755.1 Caloboletus firmus | reverse complement strand
CAGAAACCGCACGCGTGCTCCGAGCGTCTTTTCAGACTCCTCCAACTTCTTTCACAAGAAAAAAAATACAGAAAAATGTGTAGTCGAGTGTGCTAGACTTCTATAGTTGTCTGCATCTTTCCGAACTCAGTTCTGGGAAGTCTTCGATGGAGCTGCTCATACACGGAGGCACTGGAGCCTGTGCCTGCCATTTGCAGTAATCCTTATCGTGCGTTGCTAGTGATGGCAGTGAGGCTGATGATCTCGGTCGTCTCTACGCGGCTCTTTTTTCTCGGGTCGTAGAGCGAAGTCTCGGAGATCGGAGTCTGGTATGACACCAACTCTGAATCAACTTACCATGAAGCCAACACAGTTTCATGCATCGCACAATGTTCACATCCAGGTCACCTTTGACCTTTTACGAGACAAGCACCCTGCCAGTATAGAATCCCGTATCGACACCCACATCGATACCCACCTATCGCACATCCATTGTAACCAGAATGTTCAACGCGGTGTCTGGGTCGTGAGTTATCGCGTCATTTATCATGCTATGTCCAGCCGTTGATCGTCGTCTCACAGAGCGCAACTAGAGGAGTTGGCGATTGACGGTGCAAGGAAGATCCTGAGGTAGGTGTTGCCATCGGGTGATTTTTGATGTTGTCCCGATGTTATGGACCCAGTAGGAATGTCGTTCAGGACACTCCAGCTCCTTCTTCGATAGTCCATTCCTCGGACAATGCCAACCAGCTCTCGATTGACAACGAGAAACAAGCAGAATCGATTGATATGGGCTCTACCTCTTCTGAGCCAAGGATCATCCTAGACGTTCCTTTAGACTGGATCGGCGAAAGGGACCAACCGATCGACATCAGCACCGCCGCGTCCCCACATATATTTCGCTTCATCAATTGCAACCAACTCATGCAACACAAGCGTTTGCAAATCGTAGAATATCCGCACGTGTTCGACACCCCATACGCGACCACGTCGTATATTTGGCGCGGAAAGCCCGTTGAGCTCGGGACAGTCCCCGCCTTTCGGGTGGCGGGCACCTTCAACGTCAATCTCGTCAGCACCGAGATCCTTCATCACGCATGCCTCGTTGCTAAAAGGGAAGGCGTGAATTGCCTGTGGCTCGATCTGCTGTGCATCGTACAGTCGTGCGAGGACGATAAGACCTGGCAGATCGAGCACATGTACGACTTGTACACGCATTGCACCCTCTGCATCATCCTTCCTGCGGGTTTGCAGTACATCCCGCGTTTGGATGAAGAGACCGGATGGATCCACCGTGGATGGACATTGCAAGAAACATTAGCACCAAAACGGACCGTGGTCATGTTTCAATGGAGCTTTGGCTCAGGTAGGAAATTTCTTGATACCATTCTTCTTTGACGTTCGACACCGTGCAGGTTTCGTCATCGCTAGCCCAGGTTTCGGCCCATCTAGCACAGTGACAGAAGTTGTTGCGGGGCGCCTCGCCATTGCCACCGTCAAGGATATTGTGGATGCATGCGTAATAGGGTTCATGTTTTTCTTTCGTAAATTCCCCGGGGATAACCCAAACGTTCGACCACTGTTTATGATGAAGACGAAGGTATTTGGTCACCAATCTCCGAACCTGCTATCGCTGGCCGCTGCGATGGATAACGTGATTGGCGTGGAACAAGATGTTCGAGAACATGCTATCTGGCAGTGTGCCATGATGCGGAATACGTATGACCCCGTCGACATGGTCTTTAGCATCATGGGCCTGTTCGGCGTGACTCTTCCAGTCAAGGCTTTCGCAAAGCACGACCGCATAGGAGCTACTATAGCGCTCGCACGGAAGATACTCGAAAGCGGAAAAAGTGCAAGCTGGTTGGGGATATCGTTCCGCTTGCCACCATGTCGATATCTAGCTACCTTTCCTATCTTCCCTCGCACTGGCCTTGCAGAAAAGGCGCTCGTTCGCACCAAATATGGCTTTCAGGAAATGGCAGATTTCATGGACTGCGAATTTCCAAATGCAGATGCGCTTCAAAGCGGCATGCCGACGGGAACGATGGACGACGCTGGTTACTTTACGTTCACGAGTCGATATGCGCATGTTGTTCCTGAGCATCAACAATCTGAGAGCAGCTCTACGGTAAGCATGCCAAAAACATTCTATAGAAAAAAAAAGATACTGAGCTCGAATGCCATACTAGGATCTGCTTGTCAAGGCTGTCGATGGAAGCGTCTGGAGGGTGGTGGATTCGCCACCCACACCCCCGCCTATCTTCGCTGTCATTGTCGGATGGTTCACAGAGTATACACCCGGAAAGACATTGGCACTCCACTATTATTGGATCAAAGTAATGCTCGTACAGGAACATGCACCTGGGAAATCCCATATCGTATGTTTCGGGGCGATGGACCAAATGCTCAGAAAGAAGGTTTTGAGGTGGAAGACACGCCAGTTTACCGTTGGAGGACCCGATCCATTACCTCAATACCAACCATGTACCGATGATGAGAGTAAGGAGGGAGGTGAGATGGTTGAGGATATCAGAGACGGTATGGGATTCGAGATGCGGGAGATAGGGCTGGAGGCGCGTTCTTATAAGAGCTGGAAAGACTTGAGTGGTCCAAGGGCAGCCAAGGCTTGGTCACAGCTTTCGTTGGAGAAGTTTTACACGACATATGACCGAGACACACCTCTTCCAACGGACTGGGTAGAACGATTCTTATAAGTTGACTGGCCCGTCATGCTTTTGAACCTTGCTGGTCACAATGTTGTAGCCTCCGAAGCCGCTGTTTTCTGCCTTCTTCATCCGATCATATCCTTGTTAACAATGTATCCTAGACTGCACAAGAGCACGAGCAGATGATGAACATCAATGGGATGGGGGAGGGGTAGATATACCATTAGGTGACAGGCGTGTTATCCTGGGTGCGTTATACTTTGTCTCGAGGTCGAAGGTCTAACAGTACAAGCAGCACAAGCCATCATAGCAATAGCATCATTTTTTCAGTATTCGGAGATACCCACTTGTTGGCGTAAACTCGATAGACGAATCAAGTGTTTAGCTGATTCTTAACTTTGATGCCTCCCAACAGATAAGCTCCGCCTCGAAATCGCAACAGTTGTTAAGACTGCAATGCAAGACGACATACACAGAACTCACCGTCGCGTTCTACTGGGCCACGAAGATCGAGCGAGAGTCTAGCTTGCTCGTCAACCACGAGATTTTCCGGTGCTAGCACTCCCTTCTATCGCACTATATAGTCGACGCGTCAAGGAGCTAATATTCTTCAACAACATCTCGCAGTAGTTTCCAGAATATTGACGAGCCCGGCACGGGAGCACAAGTTGTGATGGTGGTTCAATCGATAGCTACTCTGGGATGGGATGAAACCAGGAATCGAGGACGGCTGTTCCGCGGCTCAGGCTCGCAGGTTGAAGAATACATGACAAAGAGATGGTTATGAGTGGAGATAACAACATAAATATCTGAGCTGCCTACTCAAGGACACGTCGTTCTCATAGCGTCATCGAACGACGGCACCTTGCAGAACCTCCCGCAATTGACCTCGACCAGCTCCAGAAATTACAGAAATAGTCGGAGTCACCCCGAATGCGTACCTCAAGTGGTCAGTGCGTTGGCTAGGAGGTCAACTTCTCCTTCGATAGGTCTCTGGTTCCGCAACGTAGATGAGGTTCGTGCGGACATGGTAGATCGCAGTGGCACGTCGGGATTGATCCACCCCCTTTGAAGACCGGGGGTATTCCTGCAGGACCTTGAGATCTTGATGAGCGTTCCGTTTTCCTTCCTTCAGGTCGACCACTGGTGCACTTTGAAAATCGTCATCGTCACGGTTCCAATCCGGCTCGGGTGTAGTGGTTGAAAGATCAACTTGCAGGTAACCTACCGCACAAACCCTGAGCAATTTCCGAGTAGCAGATCCGTTCAGATCCCTGCCTCATTCCGACCTAAAATTTGTGTAAGCACTTTTTCACGGGTGTACAAATGTAACGCCCGGCTATTTATAATTCCGTTGATACAATATGTATATTGCGTCCTCCACAGGCAATTTCGCATATTGTGTCCGTTGTGCATGGTATCCAACCATAGTATTACAGATAAAAGTGCGTCAGTACATAAGTTACATGATGACCAGAGTGAGCCCCCCCTGTGATATTTTACAATCCTGAGTTCCGGTACCCACCAAGAACAGCACCGACGACCCACATGCGCCAGACGCTGTCCATTCTGTGTAGGTAAATTCGTCCTTTCCGATAATGCCAAGAGAAAAAAAAACTCCAGTTATGCGACAAACAGAGAGAAAAAAACGAATGCGAAAGGAGCGCGTGCGTATATTATAGGCGGAACCGTTCTTGATCAGGCTTTTCCGAAGACGAGCTTGCCTGTTCTATAACCGTTACTGTGCTTCTCCACCTCGATGCCGATCAGCCTCGTTTTACTATGCAACCAGTCCAGACGACGGACACCACCTTCCCATCCGCCGCCCATCTTGGTGCATCGCTTTTCATATGCGCGAGTAACCTTGCGCTGGGCACGGCTACCATGGCCAAGCGCCTCCCATTCCTGTGGGGTTATCCGCGTCAGCAGTGTCGTGTGGAGAGAATACAGCAGGTCCAGGTTGGTAATATTCGAAGACCGACTGGATTTACTCGACGATCCGCCAACATGGAATCCACTACCGCTTGGGGATGAGGTGGAGGGGCCGACGACGACTGGCCATGGGAACTTGTCAGAGCGGAGCACCAGACGCGAAGCTACCGGTGTCGGTGGGTCTGTGGCCGGTTGTGAGAGCGTATGCGCAGGGACGGTGGTATGCGTTGTACGGTCAAGGACAGTGCGCGAGGAAGGCGTGTATGTAACGTCGTATGAAATAGGTGCGCTATGCAGCCGTGTCGACGCGAATAGTGGGTGCATGTGTAACGAAGTTGGGTAGTACGGAATTTTAGGTTCTGCGCTGCCCGCGTCTAAAAGAATGTGTTGTGGATCGGTCAAAGTAGGCAAATTTCTGCAAGTATGAAATGACATACGAGAATGCACGGATCCTGTGGCCGACGACATGCTACCTTGCCAAGCTGCATTATGTCTCAATGACGGTCGCCGCTCATATCTCACATGGTGCGAAGAGCTACCAACGGATGATCCAGGAGGCGCGGATCCGGGAAGGAGTGATGAGCTCGAGTTGGTTCGAGACGACGGCCCAAACGACACGGACGGTGTCATGGAAGGGGTGTGCGGCATGGCGTAATGCGCAACTTTGTCCATGGAAGGTCAGTCACTAAAGGATGGGAATATATTTGGAGACATACGATGCTCAGAAGACTTGTAACTGGCGCGCCGATACAATGGCGACCGTTCAGCCTTGGATGACGTCCCATATCTTACTTCGCCAGAGGAGCTGGGCACCTGTGCACCCGTGTCAAAGGCATTGTACCGCAATGGCGAGGGAGCGGTGGTGCGAGCAGAGTAGCTATTGCTACGCTTAGTCTTCAAGCGTGGTGGGGAAGTGGGACCACCAGAAGCCGTACCCGTAGTCGCGTACATATAGTTCGGCATCGGATGGGAGCGAGAGCGCCAGTGAGACTTTGAAGACTGCTCGCGAGAAGGAGAGCTGTCGCGAGAGTGTCCGCCAAAGATGTAGCGCAGGTAGGAGGTCATGATTGTTCGTTCAGTGGGTCGTGAATACAAGGTCGTATACCGTCAAAGAGTCCACTGGGTGGAGGATGGAAGGGCTCAATGGTCGGGGGTCGACCACTTATATACGCGTGATAAGAAGATTTCAGGGTCTGGGATGAACATCACTCCAGGTTCTAGACATGTCCGAAAGCGATAAATTGAAGTAAGAGGACCCCCAGAAAAAAACGGCGGGAGTGCTCGGCCCTAGTGCCGGATGTTAGGAGGGTCTCGTGCCGAAAATGCGACGCTGAGAAGGCGGGAGGGATCTCTCGATGCGGTTGTATGGCAACATTTGGCAGTAGGACCAATTATCACGTCTTCGATTTGTCCGGAAAGTCCGTGCAGTCGATAAGCGGGTGCAGTCATGCGACCGGCGTTGGCCAGATATTAAGAGGGAGGGATCTGAGGGGACGGCTGAGGTAAACGTGAAGGGTTTGTCGCACGATGGAGCGTGGCGAGTGTGATTGAATCGGCGTTTAGTGTTTGGTTTGTCGGCCAGCCTTGAGGCGCGTGTTGAGTTTGATCATCACCCGCAGTTGCTTCGCGATGGTGCATGGCGACCGCATGTTCGCCATTTACGGCCATGGCGCGTATGGCGCGACCACCCTGTTGGTACGTCCTATCGCTTGACCAGCGCAATCCCTAGAAAATGTGCTCAGCATTTAACCATGTTAGTCCGCCAAACCTGACTGAACTCGTTCGCCTCCTGGGTGTTCTGAGTCAGAATTCACGGTGCACTTCAGCGCCCAGCCAAAGCCATATATTTTCACGGGTGCACAACAACACAAATATCACGAGCCAGCCTATCAGAGTCTTTGTCGTCGGGCGGCAACCGGTGACCAGTTGGACGGTTTGGAGGGAAAGCGAAATGAACGCGTGTCGAGGTGGAATTACTCACGCCGCGACTCTGGTCTAGAATTTCCGGCGAATACACTGGTGGGATAGACACACACCAAGTGATCAGAAAACAAAATAAAATAAAAGATAACTAAGTACTCTGCAGGCAACCAGCCTTCCTGGAGGCACGAAGTCATTAAACAGGCTAACTTAGCCGAAATGAAGAGAAAGATTGCTCTCCTGAGCGATCGCTGATTTATCCTTGCAAGTTCGCGCGTTCTTCCGTCACGCGAGATGGAAGCGTTCCAGGAAACATCACTTTGAGGTCAGCTGGACCCCCATTCTGGATTCACCTGCCCTATCGCCAGGACTATAACAAATCCTTGCTACCGGTGAGAGGTTGGACCGGCTTTGAAATTGCTTGGGTGGCTCTCCCACTGCCCACGAAGGTTACGCAGCGCTGCGCTCTGATCGCATCACACCCTCACAGAAGATATTTGAATCAGAGTAAGAGAGAAGGAAGATTTTCTTGGGGTGTGATGCATACTCCATCAGTGTGGCGAAACAGCTAGTGGGTGGTTCGAGTAAGCTTGAGCGGTCTTCACAGTGGCGTAGAATGCATCGAATTTCACGATCCCGGCTGAGAATAGCAACTTGAAGATGGACGGACAGACAACGCAGCTGAGGTGGCGGAGGACGTTGAACCTTGTTTGCTCTCTGATCCAAACAAAAAGCAAACATAACTCTCTCCGACATTCATCGATTGCTTGACGCTAACCATGAGCCCAGCATTTGGAAAATTTCTGAACAAGCTTAAGCATGCTGTCCCTCCGCAAGGAAACCCATCTACAGATTTAGGTGATACTGCCACTGACGAACAGGTCTATCGTTATCGAAAGCAGAGGGGTGTAAACCTCGGTAAGGAGTCGGTGTTCACGCGTTGAACTTGATCACCCAGCGGATAGGATCTTGGTTTGTTCTGGAGCGGTGGATTGCGGAGACACCGTTCGCTCAGGCAGCCCCTCCCGGGCAGAGCGACTTGGATATCGCCAAGGGCTCTCGTGCAAAGGAAATCTTAGAGCGCCATTGGGATACATGGATCACGAACAATGATTTCGAGTGGCTCGCCGCCAGGGGCATAAATGCCGTGCGGATCCCAGTACGCTCTCTCCCCCACCTAGGTATACCCTCCACTAGACCACGCATACAGATTGGTTATTATCACTTATGCGGTCTTGATCATTCCTTACTGTCAGGGACGGATTTCCATGGTCTTGACGGTGTATTCGAGGGTGCTTGGATTCGACTCGTGCGAGCAGTCGAGACCGCTCAGCGCTATGGCATCGGCGTTCTTTTCGGTCTGCGATTCTCCCCTTCTCCTGTATCTTCCTAATACAACATGTAGATTTGCACTCCGCCCCCGGGAAGCAGAATCAAGATTCTCACTCGGGGACTTCTTCGCCCACAGTTCTTTTCACTTCTCGATCCAATCTAGAGCTCACCGTCCGAGTCCTTCGCACTTTACTGTCTGCGGTGCGGTCGCTGCGCTCTGAGCATGATCCCCCGATCACTAATATCATTGGGATTGAATTGCTCAACGAGCCCAAGCCGCCGTCCCATTCTACATTGAAAAGCTGGTACGAAAAAGCGATCAAGGAATTACGCGCCGTCGTCCCGGGGTTACCTATCTACCTATCTGATTGTTGGATGTCTGACGATTATGCCCACTTTGTCAAGTCGCTTCCTGAATCCACCGCACCTATTTGTCTTGACCATCACCTCTATCGCTGCTTTACGACAGCGGATATCTCGACGCCAGCCGCACAGCACTCCGTATCACTCATGGATCCTAATGCACCAACGCCGCAGACGTTCGCACGCGTAGCCGGTTTACTTGAGGACGCCGGCGGCGCACTTGTGGTTGGCGAATGGTCTGGTGCGCTGAATCCTGGCTCGCTGCAAGGTCCTGTCAATGAACGAGAAGAACGAGTGCGATACATCGCCGCACAGCTTGCTCTGTTTGAGCATTATTGCGCAGGATGGTTCTTCTGGACGTACAGGAAGCAATATCATGGCGATCAAGCGTGGTCCTTCAGAGATGCAGTGGAAGCGGGCGTATTTCCACATCGTGTTGGCGTGTACCCGAATAAGAATGTTCATGTGGATGACCCAGATCGAGTTGGGAGGAAGGGTGCCGCGTTGGGGCTAACTGTAGGTTAGTCCAATTTCTGGCTCCTTCGCAGCCTTTCTCCCCCATGACGGTTTTCAAGGTCAACATACTTCCTATTGGGCTCAGTACTCGGGACATTATGAACACTGGCGGTTCAACAAGGGATACGACCAAGGCTGGGACGACGCTTACCGATTTCTTCTACATAACGTTGCAAAACAACATCCGGCCTCTGAGCTCGGATTCCAGGGTCTGTGGAAGAAGAAGAGGGTACGTGACCATGGCATACAGAACGGGTTTAGCAACAATCTTTGGGAATATGGTAAGGCATGCGGCTTCGTCACAGTCGTGTTCCCACCCGTCCCTGCGGATCTCTTGGACTCGGTCTGGGCTGATGTTCTTTTTTTTCTCTTTTCTAGAGCATGGTTATGTGCAAGCCATTCGCGACGCAAACCTTGACTTCCAAGCTGTGTATTGCTGAGGTCTGAGATCCTCGCAGTCCACCTTTCCGTTTCGGCTTCGCGATGGTGATGCGGAACAGATATATCTTCTGCCGTATGCCACATTTTTCTTTTTCAGTTGTGGAATATACTTGTCATGAACACAACTATTAGGCACCGGACCATTTTTTCTCCTCGTCCCCATTCTGATACTTTGGAATCGCAGTTTACGCAGACTGTATCATGGCGTTCCCTCTTTTTCTAGTGTCTTGTCGCAGAACATGGTGTGATTTTCCTTGCTGTGCGTTCGGACATGATGAGCGGCACATTGTCAATCTGCACAATGTTCCTTAAGGCACCTCCATGAGAAGCTTGGGAAAGAACGATCAAATTTACAACAACCCACTCGACCCTTTTGCATTCACACTGCCTCTATCGTCGTGGGGCAGGAGCAATTTAGGCGGGCGTGTGACGTTATCGCTTGACGACTTTAGCCAGACCGTTGAGACCTGTGACCGGAGGTCGCTACATAGCAAGTAAGGAAAATACAAGGGTCGATGACCCTGAGGCTGAACTCCAGATCAGTTACTCAAAACCTTGACTCAGCTCAGTTGGCAGATGCAAGGGGTGAGAGGTATTCTAGAACTTCAAGGCACAAGCGGCTGGTATACATGTCGTACGGTACTATCTGGCGCAACAACTAAAATGGTCCTGGGTAACATATACATCAACGCATAATCTATCGGAGCGACTATTGTTCCTTGTGCATAGCAGGGGGTATATTGGGGAATATCATCCAAGATAATCACCAGCGTCGGCGACACGGCATTCAAGCAGTAATCAGTCTCCAGTGGTAAAATCCATCCTCGTCGTGTGTTCTGATCAACCCCCGGAAGATGTGTTTATCCAGTAGGTAGTCGATGCGCTTCACTCCCTGGCTCCCTTCCACCTGTGCCGATGATGGTACACTCCGGCATCTCCGAGTATATGCACGTGCGATCGCAGTCTCCTGGGACATGCTGAGCTGAGCCCAGTCTTGATGTGTAATCTGCCTGCGAAGCGAGGAGTGGATCATGTAGAGGACGTCGCCAAGCGTGATCGGAGGCGGCGCAGTGGAAACGGTATATCCGTCATAATGAAACTCCAAGTCGATCGGCCATTGGGGAATGGCGTCGTGGGAGATGCGCATCCGCGCGATGGACGGGTACGTTGCGGGCTCATGAAGTTCGTCTGCGGAAATCACGGCAGATTGTCGAGGACCGACCCAGCGGAGGGGGGTGAAGGACGGCGAGGCGAGGTCAAAGTAAAAGTTCATTTGGGGCGCCTCTCCGTTTAGGAGGGGGTGGATCTGAAAGAAGGAAGAGGTGCCAGCCCATGGAGAGGGAGATTCCCATGGTCGAAAACCCCCGCCAAAGGATCGTCTTCGGGTGTGCTCCTGCATTGGAGGGGCCGAAAGGAAAGGGCTGGGCGGCATCCCAGCATGCCAGGATGGTCTACGGGGACGGAGAGGTGGAGGAGGATTCCAATAGGAATCATCAAAGTGCACTCCCTGAGGTGTGGTGGGTCCAAGATACGGGGATGATGGGGGATATGGGGAAGGTGGGTAGAGCGTAGCAGGAGGGATGAAAGGAGAACGTTGTGTGTACGCGCCGTACCCGAGATACGGAGTGGGCTCGAAAGCCAAGGGGGTATAGACGTATGGAGCGGACATGGTGATCGATGATCAAGGTTGTGTGGGGTAGAGAGAACGCGGGAATGTATTATATGTGAAAGATAGGCGGCCCTTCAGACACAGCTTTCGACGCCGACTGCGTTGTCATCTAGTCATCACTCAGGCTGTCCCACCTCACAGCCACAATGAACGGAATAGTCCAACGCCGGGCGACGTGCCCTTGGCTTTTGGCTCGGCTTTTTGGAAGCAAGTGGAGAGGCACAGCGTCCACTGTGGTATCTACCACGTGCAAACTGGAGGTTATCGGGAGTTGCGGCAGGTCTCGCCAAACAGCAAGCTGCGGCGGGACCACAAATCTGAGAATGACTCACCAGCCTGACAGACGACCAAAACCCACTGCTGCGACCAGTTAATTTATGGGGTAGTTTTCCACGGAACGTTGAAGTAGATAACAAGCACTGCGATGTGATGCATCATACCAAGAAGGTGCTGCCCGCCTTCCCATCATAAGCGCTTACGGTAAGTTTTTTTTCCCATCATTGATTGCGCCCAGCTCACATCGCC
>JBBPUO010000064.1:65888-76629 GCA_038094755.1 Caloboletus firmus | reverse complement strand
ATGCACGTGAACCCCACAACCAACACCAGCTTGACAAATTGGAAACTTAATCAAGAGCTGACAGGCTGTCCTCGTATGGTCCCTGAAGTTGTTGATTTGAATGGTCCCTCTTGTTGACCCTTCTCAGACGAACTATTCACGACAAGGAGCTCAAAGGCGGGATATGAATCGATCAATGCCCACGTGCGACCAGATCGGACCTTGGTGAGACGGCACATGGTGCGAGAAGACGTACAATTGGGATTCATGTGCGCCGACTTGGAGAAGAAGTTGGCCCAACGCACAGTCATTGGACCACCCCCCCCCCTGGAAAGTAATTACCGCGCCTGAACATTTGCGTCTACCATTCCGAGCGCCCCATTTCCGACCATACAATGCAGCGAATGGATCCGGTGGGATGAGTTTGATGTATGTACCTTCTGATGCAGCTTGCGGCAACGACGCGCACAAGCTCCATTCAGTAGCATCCTGATTCCTATATACCTCAGTTATCGCGGACTCGTCGGTGGTGTGTGGAAAAAGAAAAAAAAGTCAATTTCGGGCGAAATCCCGCTACAATCGGAAAGACGTATGCCTCTACGTTCAACTCGTTGCTCGCCGGCGTGACCCCCCTCCGGACTCATCCAAACATCAAAGAGCTTTCAGGAAGAGAACACAAGCACGAGCCGCACTTGGTACTGACGAGTCGAAATTGAAGGCAAAAGAAAAAGAACAAAGCCCAGCCGTGATGGTCGGGGTTGAAAAGACGCAAGCAACACGCCCGCGGATCGATTCGTATCCTGTCTTTCTCTGCACCTCGAACGAGCCGTTGAACGTCCACGGGAAGTTGGAATCGGGGGAGCATCGTTGTCGAGAGTCGATGGTGGTTCATGAAAATACCCCGTCGTCCGTTGTTCTCGTACTTCCTGGGTTGCCCAGCGACTAGACGTCATCGTAGATGCCCGGCCGGGCCCCGCTCTCGCGCACGTCCACGGCTTCACAAACGTTCTCAATTCCATTAAAATTGCATTCGCCGAGGCCGCAACGTCCCCAGTTCTCGTTCTTCCTCCTTCAGGCCAGATAGCCGTCCCGATCCCTGAATTCTGATATGATAGCGGGCCTAACCAGAGCATCGAGCATTCGAACGTGACCGGATCCCATACCCACGAGATTAGCCTATCCGAGAAGCGGAGGTTGATCCAACCAGATGCATGCATTTGAGTGCCACTCTCAGCTCTCTCTCAGGCTCGCAGAGCCTTTTAGATGCGACTGTTGGCCGTTTGTTGCCACGTACGACGAGGGGTGAGCCGCTCATCCCCCAAAAGTGCCTTCCGCGCTGGTCTGATGATGAGCGCCTCTGGGATCAAGTACATGGTGATGTTATGACATCAACGTCCGATGTGTTCGCCATTCCGCGGTGTTTCCGAGGGAGGATGAAAGAGCTGTACGAGGTGCTATTGGTGGGTCGACTGACTTACGACAGAGGCTGCATCTTTGTCGGTGGAGGCCTGCCGTGGCCGACAGCGGGAAACACTAAGACAAGCGGACGAACAGAGCTGGACCACGCTCTATATGGGCAACTACAGGGTACGGTTACAAGGATGACTGCCTATCTCTGAGGGTGTAGTGGGAACAGATACTGTACGCACGTGACCTGGTATGGCAATGGGGCTTACAGCCGAGTGTTTCAGCGCATTTGCTCCCTATCGATATCCTCTTTCCGAAATGTGGTTGGGTGTGTGGGATATATATGTTGGCAAGTAGTCCTCCAGGCACTCTAGCCAGCGTTGTAGCCAGAGTGACTTGCACACACGTACCCTAGTTAAAAGCCTCATTTGTAACAGAGCATACACGCGAGCTAGAGTGCTCGCGGGATCTACGACCTTCCCTGACTGCAGCTGAGAAAGGCTCGGGAAAGGGATATGTACCTGCCCAGGTCTAATTAAGACAAAAGAGTGCAAGTACCCACACATTCCATCCCCTCATTTCTAATCGTTTTTCTTTTTTGTTTTTACATTCTGAGCATAGACGATGGGGCCCTTTGCGCCCTCGCATACAACCACCCTTTTTCTTCCCGAGCTCCTCAAATGAATGCCGCTTTCACGAACATGTCTCCTCGTCGCCTCAATCGCGAAAAACGGAGAGCTCTACTTGGCATGAGTCTGACATCGGTTCTGGTTTCGTAATCACGGTTCACGAACCGATGCGTCCCGCGATTCTGACGCACTGATCATCTAGTCAGTATTCGGGATCCAATCGTATGCAATGGCAGGATAACAGCGGGAGCGGGGATTGTACACATGTACACGGCCAGGGTCGACGCGCGTGGGGGCCCTGAAAGGAGCGGGCCGCGGGCGGGACGTACTCATGCCAGCGGACCCCGTGATGCTGGCCCCGTCGAGTGCGATGACCGGAGGTGTCAGACCGAATCCAGGTTTGTAAGGAGCTCAGGTTTCGTCGTTTTGCTTTCATATGTACTTTTAGGTACTTGCCTTATTGTCAGAGGTACTTTTTGTGTACATGTATCGGAGTCGTACCTGCTAGGCCGCATCACATGGAGGTTTACCGCGCGCGAGCACCACTTTTTTGGAAGCGGAAGAATGGACCTGCATGACAGGCTGGTTACAGTCGTGTGTCATGCATGTGGGGTAGTGCCCGTCTATGTCATGTATGTGGGCTTTGCATGTCTGATCAATCATCTAATGTGACGGGTCCAACGGGACAGAAGTGCTTCATGGCATATGCGGCGTCTCTCTCGATCATTACATGAGATCTGAGGCTTGGAGCTGTCTGCGACTCCGTATCTTGGATGCGGGCCGAAACCGAACGTACTCGCACATTCGTCTAGACAAGTCTCGAGGCCGCTCTAAGACAGTATGGAATTCTTTCTCGATTATATGTACTTGCGATTTTTCACCCTTTGCTCGGGGAAGGATGGGTATATGTAGAAACCGAAAGCGATTGGAAAAAGTATAATTAAAAAAATAAAATAAAGCACACAACATAAAATCACACGGGAGCAAGATGTTGTAGGACGGAGGGGACGCCGTTGACAAGAACATTAATTCATGTGGTACTTACCCCATCTGCCCAAGACGTCCCACAGTACCACGATGATCGAACGTTGCGGGCAAGCTTGAGTCGCTTTCCACGTCGATGAACGTGGGCCGTCTAGGGAGCCTGAGCGTGAAGCGTGACCCTTTAGAGAGAGAGGTCAGTGTGCGAGGAAGGACAACCCGGGTTGTCAGTCCCGTTTGCTATGCCCGCTAGTCGCCCCTCTCAGAGGATTAGCCTGGGCCTTGTACAGTACATGCATGGACGGGTAATGGGGCAGTGTAGGGCGTGCGGTTTCGAGCCCGTGAAAGCTCTCGTCAGGGGGCTTACCGCTACCCCAACCGCCGCTCTTCCAGGGCCGTTTAGGTGAACTACCAGACAGAGGGAGTAGGCAAAAGCGGTGATCACAACGGGTATGCACCACCGAGCCGGGCACAACCCTCTGCAAGAAGGCGGGTAGGGAGAAGGAGACTTCTTGTCAGCGAGAGCCATCTTGAAGACCTTCTTCATTGTCTACCCTTTCGGGGTTGCCAGGCTCGGATTGGCCTGGGTTCTCACTTGTTTCCTTAGGTGGAACAGTGGGTATCTTAGCGTCGTTGTTCGACCTGGTCTCGCTCGCCGCCAATGTTTTGGTCAGGTTGTGCAGAAGATTCGCTGAGGGTCCTCCTGCAGGGCGTGGTATCTCGATGCTAGGTTGATATAGATTGGGTTGAGATTGGTTAACTTACTTAAAGGTACGCTGTTGTCCGCGACGAGCGAGGTCCTGTTCGGTTGGCCAAACCGAAGTCGTGTTGAAGGGAGTAAAAAAATATGTAATGACAAGCCTGAAGCAGACTACGGCATCACACGAGCGACCCGGAAGAGTCTCTCCGAGAACTTGCTAGATAAAAGCCTAGTATTCAAACCAAGGGAAACCGGAGGGAGCTGGTGTTTAAATATGTAGTTTCTGGAGAGGCGGGCATCCTAGCAATCTAATTACCAGTCACTTGTGACGTCTGACAGTTGAGATGCGCCAATGAGCAAGTGTCCATGTGGTATCCACATGTCCGAGTCGACTTACCCGAGTCGTCCTGAGTCATACCTCTGTCTTGTCCGATCCGTAGTTACCTGTTACATTGTTTGAAGTGCTACGTTCAGCAATCAAACGCGTTCGAGAGTGAACTGAAACGCTGAGTTCGGTTTGTCCAATGCTCGGCTCGGATTCTGCGTTTGGCTGTTGGCCGTTGGGCTGGACCTGAACGCAAGTTCGGTCCAGCGTTCGGAGAATTTTGCTGAGAACCGAACTGAAACAGACTAAAACCAACACCGCTTGAAGTTGAAGTTTCGTGTCCTCGTAGCGTTTGCTCGTCCCCGTGCGTAGTAGCACGCCGGAACACTAGTAGCTGGCATGGATTCCGCCCTCAGCATCCCTGGGTGGGATTTGATGAAGCAAGACTGATACCAAAACTCCAAAAAAAAAAAAAGATCGACGCCACGCTTGTGTGGGTCGCCGATTTTGCATGCGTGTTCAACAGGACAGAAACAAAAGTGCTTCATGATGCGACGTCGATCAGCACATGAGACTTGGAGTTGTTTACACTTCATACTTATCTTGGATTCGGGTACAAACCTTCCAAACCGAAAGCGTTTGGAACAAGTATGATCAAAGAATAAAAGTAACATAAAATCACTCACGGGAGGGAGAGGACGGAGGGGATGGCGTTGACAAGAACATTCAGGGGGGTATACCGCATCTGCCCAGGACACATACTGCGTCCTTGGGCGTCCCACAGTACCACAATTGTCGGACGTTCAAGTAGACAAGGTCGAGTCGCTTGCCACGTCAACGATTGCACCAAACTAACAAAAAAAAAAAGATTGACGCCACGCGTGGCGTTGAGCTGTGGGGTCATGTCCGAATTTCATTTTTAAACTCTAACCCCAGGATTTTCCTTGACTTGCACACCATTACCACCGATAATCACTTCGATACCTCCATCAAACTTTCCAGAGATAGGTGTTATTCGGTGACTACAGAAGCGGCAACAAAGCACCCGTGTACATCATGAAACTTTGCAGAACGCTACGACGTATAGTACAACATTCCTCCCTACGGGTAGTAGTAGGTGACGCGTCCTGGTTATTGAAGTATGCATACAGATGAAGATTGATATGGGTATCATAGTGCGTGGTGGTTTAGCTACATTCAACCGACGAGGTAAGTCCAGTCGTCCTAGAGTCCGTACATGTTAGGCACTCACTCCTTTTCACGTCAAAAAGTGTCTTGTGAGTGCATGCGCAAGAGGTCGTTGAGTATCCTCGCCACCGATCCTGCGCCTTCGGAGACTCGTTCCCTTTCGCTCTCCTTGACTTTCGGAAGGAGCTGAGAGTTGAAACGGTCAGGATGCCATCTCCGAATGTTATCCTTGATCCGCTCCTTCGTGGCCCTGTCCTGAGGATGGACCGACGACAGCATATATGCGGTGATGGCAGGCGAGGTCAGGTCATCGGGTCCTTTCGGTCGCTTGAACATGGGCCAGGGAAAGTCTTCCCATATCAGCGACCCCAAGGTCTGAATCTTGTCCCATTGGTGGCGATGAGCTTCAAATAGCTTCGTGACTTCCTCTTTGGACATCGTTTTACCCGCCTTTGCCTGCCTTTCGTGTTCCAGCATGGCTAACCTCGCTTGCTCACGTCTAAATTGCTCTTCGCGTTGTTGAGCCTGCTCAGCCTGTCGCCGGTGGAACTCAGCCTCCGTGAACGATGGATTTGGGGTGCTACTAGTCGGAGGCTTCGGTGTTGGAGTCGCCGGTCCTGTTGGTTTGGGAGTACTCAATGGTTGGGTACTACTGGTGGAAGTTGGTCGCGTGGAAGTCGATGACCAGCCACTGATAGGATTGCTACGACTGGAAGCGCTCGTACTGACTCGGTCGACAGGTGGGCTCGCTGCGGCAGGTGTGCTACGTTCGTTACGGTTAGGGATCGGCCAGGGGCCTGAAGAATTAGGCGTCTGAGGAGAGGGCGTAGGTCGAAACGTCTCTGGAGGCCAAGTTTCCCAGACCTCTTGCTTCTTCCTGTCTTCGGCCCTCTGGCGACGTATTTCTTCCTCTCGTTTCCGAAATTCCTCTTGCGCCTTGTCATCCTCCCTCCGACGCATTTCCGCCTCTCTGCGGTTCAGGTCTTCTTCCCTGCGCCTGAGTTCATCCTCTCGCCGGCGCAATTCCTCCTCTTTCTTCTGAGTTTCTTCTGCTTTAAGAATGGCTTCCTCCGTTCTACGCCGCGCCTCTTCCTCCTTTCGCTCTGCTTCTTCCTGTTTCTGCCTCACCTCAAACTCTTTGCGTCTTGCCTCTTCTTCCATCATCCTGACCTCTTCCTCCTTCCGCCTGGCTTCTTCCTCCTTCCGTCTGGCCATCATTTCCCTCGAGCTCGCCTCTTGCTCCTTCTTCTTCACTTCCTCCTCTTTTCGCCTCGCCTCCAACTCCCTGGATTTCGCCTCTTTCTCCTTCCGTTTAGCCTCTTCTTCCTTGAGCCGAGCCTCTCGTTCTTTCTTCTTCGCCTCTTGTTCCTTTTTCCTCGCCTCCTGTTCCTTTTTCCTCGCCTCTTCCTCTTTCATCGCAGCCTCCCTCTCTTTTCGGTTGGCTTCCTCTTCCTTTCTCCGCAGTTCTGCCTCGCGCTCGGCCTCCTCGTCGTCCCTCTGCTTAGCCTCTTCCCCTAATCGCCGAGCTTCCTCCTCGCGTCTCTGCTCTTCGATCTTCCTCTTCCTGATCTCACCCTCACGTTTAAGTTCTTCCGCTTTCCTCGCCAGTTCCTCCTCACGCCTATTCGCAGCCTCCTCCCGCTTCCGTAACTCCTCCTCGATATCTTGGAAACGCCGTTCATTATAACCTCGAGTTTGCCAACTCCTGTTATCAAATCCATCGTCCGATTCATCCTCCTCAAAGTCCTCACGGTGTGGTCGGACATGGCGAGATCCATGGTAGCTCCCCTCCTGCTGGAAGTGATGCCGCATGTCTTGCGAGGAAAACCGCCCTCGGAGTTGCGAGGGCTGCCAACTCCGCCCTACCTCCTCGGGGGTTTGGGGAGAACGAGACGAACCGTCCCAACGAGTCTCATGCGGGGAACGAGACACCATGTTCCAGTTCCTGGAGCTGGGACTGGGCTGCGGTGGGAACATATCCTCAATCGTGAATGACTTCTTGTTAACGATGGGTCGGCTCGCGGATGGAGGTGGGACATGGACGCGAGAGCTGTCCGCAGGTCGAGGGTATGTCGCGGAGTTTGGAGAGGTGGTCGTGAGCTGGGAAAATCCAATACGATCCTCGAGCCTATGGTTGCTGCCATGCACCGAACGGTCATCAGCGTGCACGTACACAGGTCTCTCGCGCTCTCTGTCCTTCTCCCGGGCTCGGTCCAAGCTGCTCCATTCTTGGTCCACAGAATGGATACTCGATCGCTCTCGGTCAACGTTGGTGGACAGCGCATCGAGGGGGTCTGTGAACGCGGCGCTGAGGACAGACGGTGCTTTGAAAGATGACGTAGCACTCGCAGTGCTGCTCCGTCTCGCGAGGGTGAATGTGCGTGACATTTGCGCGTCCTCCTCGGGGGTGATCGACGGCTTCCAAAACTCCTGTACGATGGGCCTCGCACTCATGCTTGGTTTACGTCGAATACTCTCCTTGCGTGGCAAATCGGGCGGATCGGTGGGTGTGCGAGCGGAGCGCGGCATGGACTCGGGTTCGTCGAATATAGACGAGGGCTTGGAACGCTCCAGGAGGGATTTTTCCGTGTCGAGGATGGATGGTGCCTTCCAGGAATTCATGGATGTGACGGATGCGGCACGGACCTTGCGGGTAGGTCGGAACGGGGGGATCTCGTCTGGAGATGCAGCAAGCTCGTCACGCTCGTGGTTCACTGGGTGAGAAAAGTAGGGACCAGCGTCTCGCTCAGAATCTACCGTCTGGGTGGGCGTTCGGGCAGCACGCTCCCCCTTGCGATTAGATGAGAGTGGAGTCGGCGCGGAGCTTTCTGTAGGAGGAACATCGAATCTGGGCTGGAACTGGAACTGGAAGGGTGGGTGGGGCGGTGGGGGCGGTGGGGGTGGAGGGGGAGGAGGAGGGGGAGGAGGAAGAGGGGGATGGAGTGGGTCGGACTGAAGAGACGTCGCGGGAGCCTTGTTCTTCCTCTCTCTCTCTATTCTATCCAAGATAGCCTGTTGTTCTTTCATCATACTTTCTGACCATGCTCGATCTAGCTGTTCGCCAGAAGCCCACCGTCTCTCCTGCCGTTCCCGCTCAAGAGTAGTTCGAAACTGTTCCTCGGCCAGTTGGCGGATGGTTTTGAGCGTCGCGAGGTGGTCGGCGGTCAAGCGCTCGCGCTCTTCGGGCCCGATGATCCCCTTGGCGAGCTCGTCATTGAGCTTCTGTTTGGCCTCGTCGACCATAGAGCGAAGCCCCGCCTCGATGTTCATCTTGAGCGTTTGCTTCCATTCGTCGTCGGGCTCGAGATCGGGAGGGAGCGGAGTGCTGGCAGGTTGAGAAGCATTCTGCATTAGGGTTGTCATCTAGCGAGGTGACGAATACCGGGCGTAGATTCGAGCGAGATCGGGTCAAGTGCTCTAAAGGGTATGAGATGAATTGATATGTGATACGTGAGCACTAGGAGTCGGGGAGGGTATGAAAGTGATTTCAAGACAGTTTGAGAAATCGAAAGCGTGCGTCGTGTAGAGAGGATGGCTGGAGTGAAGGGATGGGAGCGAGGACTTGAGCCTGTGATGGCATGGTTGCCTCGTGTCAGTACACGCGTCGGCGCAGAGAAGCTTCTCGGGTGACCGACCGGCTTGAGGTGCCAATGAAATGAGATGGAGGGACTCACTATGCAAGCGCGATAACGCGCATTCGCGAGTTGGAGATGGCGATGGATAAACCAGAAAAGACTGGCACACGTCGCGATCAGAAGCGAAGACGGCTACCAAGTACAACACATGGGATTGATCGCTTGATCCAATTGTTTGTTCAGAGGTCCTCAGACTCCGGCGGCGTTTCCTTGAGACAAGTCACGAGGTCAAGGAATGGTGCCGTGCGCGAAAAAGATGACGGGATGATAATAAGGATAATGATAGTTGAGTTTTATGTATCCCTTACCTCTGAGCGTTCTCGAAAGTCTTGTTCTCTTACTCCGACTCCACGTTGATTTTGGTGGAGCGGCGGAGGGTTGCCCAACCCACGGTTCGGATTGTCGGAGACAGGCTTGTCCTGGATGCTGCGCCCCCATTCAGCCTTGTACCACGACCCAGCTGCCTAATCCAAGACGAGTTTTCTACGCGACCAATCAGTTCCCTGTGGTGAAGGAAGGAATGTCCATTTTCCTTTCGACTCTCTGGTCACGCCCCATGGGAGACCAGAAGATGACGCGATGAACTTCCATCGTTTTTGTTTTTACAGTCGTAGTTGGCGAGGGCCGATACAGTTGGACGTTCGGTCAAACGAACCGGTATTTCTGACAAGAAGACTCGGGGATCGCACTGGATTTACGCAGACAAACGTTTTCTTGGGCACAGGAACTCTCTATCTCGGACTGCCAGCCACTGTGGGTCCACCGCCATATATTGGTATGGTGATTTTGGCCGTATCCATTCAAATGGGCGATGGCATTCCGGGTCACCTGTGGGCAGTTGCAAGCTTGCTGTTATTCAACTGCGGTGTGTGTCGTATCAAACCGCAAGGGTACATTATTCGCTTCCCTGCTCCGAGATCATTTTTTCCGTGCTATCCCGTTGAACAGGTTTCACGTTGATCAAAACGCTTCATCAGACGTAAGCCCTCGAACTTCGGAAGCCTCATCGCAGCGATCACATGTGCCTCAGGCCAGCCGAGCAGTGCCTGGTACAATGTTGGTTTGCCTCCTATCGTGACTATCGTTGACGATGACGCAAAATCACGTCTAGCGAAAGCGTGGTGTGTATACCCCTTTCCATGGGAAGCCTTGGATGACATGAAACGTCTTCGATAGAACGGCCTCCGGGTATGCCTCACCTAGGCGGCTGAGATAGTACCAAGGATATCCTGTGCGCTCTCTGGGACGTATCACAGGATCGCACATTGTTATCTGACAGGTTGCGTGCTACAATTCATTACGATGGTCGATGGTCTCCACGAGCAAGGGCAGATAACATGTCATAGGCCAAATTCGAAGGGTAATATCAGACGCCTTCTTTGGGCCTTGCGCCATGCATGTTCCCTCGTCGTGTGCCAGTACACAAATTGATATTTATTTCTGGATGAGAAAGTGGACCCTGTCACAGAGGTTTGGGCAAGGCCTTCTTTTCTTGTGATGATTCCGGGTCGCGTTTACACTAAGCACTGCCTAAATATGCCATGGGGGAGATTGTGCTGCGCTGAGGGCGAGCTGTACATTCGTCATCGTCGTCGTCGTACAGCTCTGCGACAAAAGGGTTGATCGGAAGTAGTATACTAGACGACCGAGCTTGTCTTTTAGCGGTCGCAGTCGGGTTAGTCGGGATCCAAGGGTTAGTATGTGTGAAATGGGCAGGCACATGACCAGGGCGGTGCTTGCGGCGCGCTTGCTAAAAGGGACTGCCTCGAGGCAAACGCGAGGCTGATCAGTCCACGAGGGACAACTCTGGGATCGTCCACTGCCAGCTCGCCCTCTCTGATCACCGTACGCGAACCCATAACAACATTAGTCTCAAAAATTTTCAGTATGTCTTTTT
>JBBPUO010000064.1:41292-65791 GCA_038094755.1 Caloboletus firmus | reverse complement strand
TTCAAATCTCATTCAATTGCCAGGCTATCCTGGACGCTCTGCGCCGTCACAACGCATCGCACTAACACGGCCCGATTTTTTTTCATTGCGATCCGAATCGTTCCATTAACCAGCCGTACAGGATCCAAAATTCCTATCATGGACCGATCGTGCACCTGATAACGTTCGTATTTAGGAACTCGAGCTGTAGACACGCGACCCGATGCAAACGAGTCAGTCATACAAACCGGTCATTTTCATCTTCTCATCTCCTCTTGTCCATCCTCATCCGACTGCCCAAATTTGTCGCGTCATAAATTTCTCTTGCCCTACCCCCTCCCTCCACCTGACGCCGATTTCTCCATGGCTCCAAAGCGTCGCGGCGTCCAGGCCAAAACAGCCACTCCTGCCGCCAAGGCAGCTCCACCCGAACCATCTAAACCACCGCCCTCGTCAAAACCCGTTCCTCCTTCCGTTTCTGCCCCCGCCCTTGCCCCCATCCCACCACCTCCGCAGCCTCTCGAGACGGATGCGACAAGGGTGCGCAAGGAATGGGCCAAATTCATAGACGCTTGGTACCAACCACAAAGACAAAAACTCGTTGAAAAACTCCAAAAGGATCTCCTTGTCAAATACAAGAGTCTCGGGTCCGCCAAGGAGACACAAAAACTACGCGAGATGGAGCAGTATGAGAAGCTCGACTCGATAGCACAGCAGCTCGCACAGCCCGCCCGCGCTGAGTGGGAACGTCGTCTCGAGCTCGCTCAACTACGCGAAGAACAGTGGAACGACATGACCGGCGAAGAACAGCAGGCCGTCATGAGTGTATTCGTCGGTTTTGTGGACGACGTCTCTGTTGACCCTTCCTCTATCGAGGAAGAAGAGAGCGACGCCGAAGAACCTCCATATAGGGGCATTCCCTCCTTCCTTCCTTCCGCTCCTTCTGCCCCATCCAGACATCCCATTTTACCCGCCCCAGCCAGGGGAAATTTCGAATTCGTTAATCCAACATCCTTCTTCGTTGACTCTATGACACCACCTAATCCAACCAAAAATTTACCCGCGCTGTCGATGGTGAGTCATCCATCCCCTGTCGCGTTGTCACAGACCGATGTCTCTATCCCTTCTAGGATCACCTGGCAATGCTTGACCCATCTAATGCGGGACGCTCAGCTGAACCTGTGAGTGCAAGCGTCGGTGGCACGTTCAGTTACCAGAACTGGGCTTCGGAAGCCGGCATCGTCACACAGCAGCAGCCACAGGCCCAGTCCCCCAAGCCACCTTTCGCTCCCATGTCCGCTCAGTCCCTGAGCGCTCGTCCCCGTGCGACGGACAACATGTCCGGTCAAGCCTCCGCAGCTTCTAATCTATCCTCTCCGCCCTTCAAAACCTCCTCACCACAATATTCGCCACCGAACCCGACCACTAAATTCTCTCCCCCGATTAACACGGAGAATCTACCACTCGGTAAACGTTATATCGGTCCCGTCATCGCGGAGGAGGAGCCTGATCCGATGGACGAGGAACTTCTGAAGTCAAGGATGGCAGCCGAGTACCAACAATATAAGGTTGGACTTCGTATCCAGATGATCTACGAGTTCCATGCCGAGGCTGCCGAGTTCGAGATCAAGCTCGTGGAAATGCTTCTGGCTGACGAGTGTACCAAGGAGGGTCGTGCTCGGGCCGTACAGGAGCACGAGACAAGCATGATGCGCCTCCGTGAACAGAAAGAAGAGAAGCGCAAGAGGCTCTGCGCCGAGGAACGGGAAAAGCGGCGAGAAGAGATTCGGCAGCACCTTGCACAGCGACGACCTCCACAGAACCGGGAAGTCGACCCTGGCGCGAAGGCAAACCCACCGAAGCCGTTGCCCGACAAAACGTCGGTCCAACAACGACAAGGCAAAGTCACTCACCAAAAGGAAAACGTCCCTCTCTCCCAGCCTGCCGCAGCGCCTTCCACGAAGCTCGAACCCCCGAGTATCATAAATAAATCCAACAGCACTCTTTCCCAGGACGAAGCTTCCGCCAACGAATCACTCTTTGCAAATGCCATGGCGATGATGTCCCAAGGGAAAGCTAGTGCTGCGGGGTTGACCCTTGCTCAGGCTTCACAGAACGAAGCATTGTTTTCCAACGCTGCCGCCATGCTTGCCGCCCAAGGTCAACCTGGGAGCAGCGGGAAGAGCACCCTGCAACCTCCGTCCATCATGAAAAAGTCCAACAGCTCCCGTTCGCAGGAGTACGACATACCTCAGATCACTGTTAGCTTCGCCGATTCCTCCACCTTCGCTCCTGAACCCGCACAAGTGCCGCTTACCACCGCCAAGGCCAAGAAAGGCAAGAAGGGGCAACCAGCGATGCAACTGCCTCCCGCTAAGCCGGTTGCCATTACCGAGGATGCGGAGATGGAGATGGATGCGGAACCGCCTCCGTCAGCGCCTTCTCTCTGGGACGCGGCTGCGGTCGCTGCCAAGAACACTTGGGGTACGGCGTCCTCATCCGTCTCTGCATCCAAAGCCAAGTTCAATGCGTCGGTTGAAGAGCTTGATCCTGATTCTACCTCCACGATAATGTCAGCGCCGCCCCAGCGTAACACCAACACGAAAAAACATGCTACTGCCTCGAAAAAGGGGAAGAAAGTGATGATTACCGAGGAACCAGATGTTGACGCTGATCCAATTGTCTCTCCGCCGCCACCATCCTTGAAAACCAAGGCGACGAAAGGAGCTTGGGGTTCTGTGGGTGGCAAGTCCAAATTCGTGCCCCCCGTCGTCGAGGAGAGCGAGCCAGAGCCTGCTGCCCCTCCGCCTCCAGTGATGCCGGTGTGGGGCAAGAAGACTGCTCAGGCCGCCACCAAGTCTGCCCCGACGCCGCAGCCGAAAGTCGCTACTTGGGAGGAGCAAGAGAGCGAGGTTGAGCAAAGCCCGGCACCTGCTCGAAAGAACAAGGCCAAGTCCGCGTGGGGGGTACACTCTGCCACCCCCAGTACCAGTACCAGCACGCAGGGAGGAAAGAAGGCCACGCAACAGCAAGCGGAACCTCGCCGTGGTGCCACGAGTTCCGGCTCCAAGTTCGCCCGCGTGGACACCACTCCGGATCCCGAGGACGAGTCACTGGAGACGGCCGCAGGCGGCAGCATGATATCCGGTGCTTTAGAGTTTGCGGGATCGGAAGAGGCAGAGGAGAGGGAGGAGGAGGAGGGCGATACGAGTGCCTGGTTCAACCCGGAAAACATCAACTACTGGACCAACTTCATGGCTGGCCAATCGGAGGCGGAGACGCAGGCCGTTCCTCAAGCCACTGAGCAGACAGGCAAGCATGTTCGGTGGACGCCTAATATCAGCGAGGAGAGCGAAGATGAAGAGTTTGGGGAGGCAGACGAGGATCTGGCGACCAACATGTGGATGCAATACGCTATCAGTGGAGGCGATATACCCTCCTTGGGTGACGCACTTCAGGAGCCGCAGGTCACGCCTTCTGAGAGCGCACAACGCAACACAAGTCTTTGGGAGCAGGGGGAGGGGAAGAAGAAGTTGAATCCGACCACCAGTGACTTTGGGAATCGCGCGCAGCAGACTTCGGTCTTCGATAGAGCCGCGCTCACCGGACAGTGGCCCAAGATGGAGAGTTGGTTGTCCCCTCCTTCGAGGGGGCAAAGTTCGGGCTCTACTAGGGTCTTTTGACGTGTGTGTTTTTAACATTCCAGTTTTTCTTTTCCGTCTGGTTTTGTTTTGACTGTCGATGATCGCTTTCCTGATATTCGTCGTTTTATATATATATCAGCGTTCTACATTTCTGTATGTTATATTTTCTTCATGAGCGCCTGCAGGCTCAGAACGAGTAACTTACTCTAATCTTGTGCTGTTTGCTATCGCGTAGTTTAGTCTATCTTCTCCACGATTGTTCTATGATATGTTTTGATGTTGTATTTCAGCAGAACGCAGATGCATGTTTGGTACTGGGGAAATCGGGAGGGTTGTGGGGGGAGCAAGAACGTGGAACGTCGCATGTGTCGTTCATTCCTCCACGGAGGGCATTTATAAACGACTCGGGCCGCCTTCCATGAAATGTGTGGCACGTTTTTTTATTTACCTGTGTAACGTCGACGACTCTGAAATCCCCCTGCCAGCCAGCACTGCAAGCATCCATACATTCCATGAAAAAAGAGGGTTGGAATCACCACGTGGATATGACGGCGAACTCGAGCTCGCCGCCCTCAAGTAAGTGTCCTAGCACGCGGTTCGGATGTTCGCCCGCGGTTTCATTCCATTCCAGGGCGAACGGAGGTTGAACGTTGATCAAGCTTGCAATTTCTTTTATTACCCTCGATAAGTTGTTTCAATGTCGCTGTTAGTGAGTTGTTTGCCGCATCGGATGGATGCGGCCGTTGCTCTGAGGCTGTTGTGCCTGCTAGGTGGTGATTTCAACTTTCAAGTCACCGTAAATGTCTCAGTGTGTGCCTGAGAGAAGAACTTTTGAGAGGAAGCCTCGAATAACGGTTGGCTCGGAAGCATTAGTAGGCCAGGGGAGGGGCGGCGTGGTACTAGAAGCTCGGTTGGATATCGACATGATCTAACAAGCCTCGTCGAAAGTCGCCTCGTCGGTGGCGTCCGTTTCTGCTTGTCAAGGATCGGTATCGTTGTTACGTGCCAGCTGAACGAGTGGAGGTGAAGGCAGTGCCAGGTCCACCACAGCTCGACGTCTGGTACATACCACAACCGAAATCATTGGTGTTGATGGGGTGCAGTGGACACCAAGCGTCATCCGGCCCGACACTCACTTGCATATCAAGGGATTGGAGAGATAAAGGAGTGTGTGTCGTGTTGTTTAGTTAAGTAAGTAGACGTGTATACAGCATAATTCATCACTACAACGGGAGTCTAGCACTGAGTGTTATACATTTTATTTCTGCTGCTCCACTTCTTCCGTCATGAGGTTCGTCAGTATCCTTACAATTGCACCAGCGATTTCTTGTGCGACTGCCCGCTGGGACGGCTGGATTTTGGGTACGATGCGCGTGTTGAATTTATCGGGATGGAAGCACAACAGCTCCGACTTGACCTTGTCGCGCGCGGTTTTCCCTTCGACGCCCGGTCGTTGAGGATGGAATAGGAACGTCTGGACGTCTTGGCAGGTTATCTGGTCAGCAGAAGAAACGACACCAAACACAGGCCAGGGCACCTCCTGGACGTCGATAGGAGGCATGGTGCTACTGGTCCGAAGCTCGTTCCACTTGGCCTCGTACGTGACAAAGTGTCGACGGAGTTGGTCTTCCTCGGCGGCGCGACGCACTTGTTCGGCCAAGAGGCTGGCCTGGCGCTGTCGTTCTTCTCTAGCGAGGCGTTCCCTTTGTTCGCGAAGAAATCGCTCGTGAACTTCCCTGCGCAGACGCTCGACTTCCTCGCGTAGCATGCGTTCCCTCGCTTCTTGTCGCCGGCGTTCCTCTTCCTCTCGTCTTCGGCGCTCTTCCTCCTCCTTGGCCTTGCGGGCCAACTCCTGGCGGAAAAGGTACTCCTGCTCTTCGCGAATTTTGCGCTCCCATGCTTCATGGGCGCGTTGCCTTTCCTCGTCAGCGCGCATCGCTGCATCTTCCATCCGTCGATGACGTCCATATCTTCTGTCTTCTTTCGCCCGTACAAACGCTTCCACCTGCCTCTTCTGTTCCTCCCTCGCCTCCTCATCTTGGCCCCCTCCCCACATCGTCGCAGCTTCCTCGTCTCTCTCCTCATACTCCTGTCTTCTCTTCGTCGACTCGCCCGCAGCACGCGACATCCGCTGGCGACACTGCTCGAGATCATGTTTCAACGACTGATCGAGCTGGAGCGCCTGCAGCTGCTTCAAGAAAACCTTGTCCTGCTCGTCCATGTGTTCAGGCGTCATCAGCGTCTCAGCTTCCTTCCGGAGATGGCTGATCCCATCGCGGGCCCGGAGCACACGGCGCTCGTGACGATCGAGAATCCGCTTGCGGGCCGCGTCATGTTTCTCTTTGAGCCATTGAGCACGGCGGCGAGGGGGGACGGGGTCAGGGCGGAGGGCGTTGGCTTTCTTGGCGTTGGGTGTCGCGTTCCGAGGATGGTCGGGGGTTGGGGTAGACGGACGTTGGGGGGTCCCGATACCATCGCCCGCGAAGAAATCGGCGAGGCGTATGGTAGGCGGGGCGTCGTCCTCTGGGTGACACCGGCCTTTGAGAGGACTGCTCAAGGGGCTGGGAGCGGGGGAATGGATGTCAGTGAAGTGGGGTCCTTGGAATACATTGAAGCACCGCTTCGGGCTGATATAATCCACGATCCTGAAGCCAGCAGGAGACAAGGGGGCGGGGGACGGCTTGTAGGGATGATAGAAAGCACGTTGCCTAAACATGGGGCGAGAGAGAAAAAGAAGTGGCTAAGAAAGAAGATGGTATGGGAGTGGATTGACTTGGTATTACGGCTGGTGGGACGCGGGCGATGCCAATCCACATCTTATATGTCAGAAACGGGGGTCCCCCAGTTTTCCAATAGTCCACCTATCTGACCATTTTTAGTCTGTCGATCGTCGCGTCCACGGTCACGCGAATATTTTCCTTGAGTGGTTTTTTATTGTTCTCCCGAGTCCACATCTTGTGGATTGCTTTCTAAAACGCGAAGCGCAATCCGTCAAGCTGAGATTGGCGGAGTCGTACACGAGCGCCCACATACCTGACAATGCGTGTCCATGATCACCAAAGCAATCACGGGTTTAAAGGTCGCCTAATCGGGCAAGACAAGGCAGTGACTGACTGTATGTTGACGGGGGCGCGTAAGCAGCCTTTCAAGACAGTCAAGTTTATGGTCCGTAGATGTGACATACCGGTTTCCATTTGGGTCGACCACCCTGCGTCCACGAGGGCCCGCCTTGTCTCTCGGAACATGATGGGATCGACTTCCCACAGCAATACATGCGTTCTGTGAGTCAAAGCTTCGGATGCGCCAACGGGTTACTGATGGCGGCCAACGAGGCGCGCTAGCAGCCTGCTGTGGCCTGGCGCGCCTCCAGCACGCCGCTTTGGCCGCCACATCCCATAAATAGAAAGGCCCCTGACCTGAATGAGCCAATATAAGAGACAAAAAGCGTCCAAGCACAACAAAAGAGATCCCTTTGACGACCACACCGCAGCGTCAAAGCGATCGTTGTCACCGAAAGCTATTTGAACAGAGCCGAGCCAAGGACGCGGACATCCACACAACCCCTACCCCGCCGCGCAACCACTTTCCGCCCCTATCCAGCTGGTACGTGATCGTCCCTTTGTCTGGCTCGCCGGCTCGTCAACCTGAGTACGTCTCTTCAGCTAAACAACGACCTACAGTATGGCACCTCAGACGCGTAGCACGGCCAAACCTTCCCCAGGTCGCTCGACCCGCAACAGCGTCTTTGGAAGGTCTCCACTACCACCTCCCAAACCTCGAAACGGCTCGACCGACAAGTCCCCAGTTCGGACTGCGCTGGCGCACGATGCAGAGGCACAAGCCCGAGTACTCTCCAACGTCGGTGATACAAAAGGTACCCCATGGCTCGCATGCCGAGATGCTTATGGCGTCATGACCACCGTCGCTGTGTCCGACACCGGCGAAGGTATCCACGTACGCTGGTATTATCCAGAAGACGACTGCGAGATCGACGAAGACGAAGATTCCGACACCGAGATGACTGTTGACGAGGAACGCGGCGTCACCCCTCCTACTATGGCTGGACCGACTAACCCTATTCGCCGCCCATTCCCTCAGACGCCAATGCCACCTCGTCCCTACGATGCCGGTTCTGTCATCAGGACTCCGGTCAAGAAAGCGAGGCCGCTCCAGCGCAGTCCTCCACGCATTGGGGACAAAGGTATTCGTTGCCTGTACGAGAAAGGAGGAGTGCTTAGGGAGCTCAACGGCGGAGCCAGGGTGGTCCTTCGACACCCGGTAGGCTCGGCCTTGAATCTTTCGAGGGAGCAAGTAGAGGGTTTGCAGAAGGAACGGGAGGACAAAATCATCCAAACCCAGGTGGAAAAGCTGTTGGCACAAAAGCAGCGGATAGAGGAGGAAGAACGGCAATTTTCCGACAGTGGCTACGAAGACGAAATGGAGACGGATATCCCTTGGCTCGAGCGCGGCCTCCAGAGGGAAGGGACGGGTGAGACCAGCCTTGTCTCCCACAGCGAATCGTCCGACATTGTACCACTGGACTCCCTGGAGATGGACCGTGTATTGGGTTTATTCCGGGGCCCTAACGGAGTGCTGCTCGATGACCGCGGTCACCAGATGTTTGGCCCCGAAGGGACAATCCTGATCGACTCTACCCACGCATTGCCCAGGAGGGTCATGAGGGAGGAAGCATTCATCGTAATGACGGACACTGTGGGTCATTCAAGCGCGAACCACTGCGCTAGCGAAGCCAAAGGATTGCGCCGGGCACATTTCGGACCTGAGGGAACCGAACTCATCGACTAACATGTCAGCATTGACACAACAACCTTTCCGACATCACTGATATCGTATTTGTAATTTCATCCAGGTTTCAGACCTACCAGCATATCACGCTCCTTCATTCATCATCACGTTTCTGTTCTTATCTCTGCTTGTAGTTAATTCCCGTATCCCAGGAACTGGATCAGATCGCAGTTTAATTATGTAACACGTCAGCTTCATGTAGCTTTGACTTGGACACCAATACTTTACCAAATTCTTTTGCCTGAGCACGAGTCGGCGCACATGTTTCATTCCGGAAAATAACTCAGCACGCATAGTCGTACACGTCATGGAAATGGCGATGGACATGCCAAAGCTGCTCTGATCAAAGCCGTTCAATTCCAATAGTCCATGAAGACTGCGAATGAATAATCTCACCAAACGCCCTCACAGAACGAATTCGTCCCTCTAGGATGGGCCGTACAAATCACACTTCGATATTGTAATATTGAGACCGGCTCCGCATCCAGCCAAGTCAGTACCTTCGCCCTCTCTTCTTCGATTTTCTTTCCGACGATTTCGTTGCGTCGATGATTGTATGACGAATGTCTTTATTCGCCCTGGTCGTCCAGAGCGCTTGGATCTCGCTAACGCCATTTCCAGGCGTGATAACCTGGTAATGTACGGGATGGGCTAGCTATCTCCGTCGTGAGCTTCTTGTTGAAACCGGCTGTGATTTACAGTTGGCTTGATCGCGAATGGGAAGTCGGTTTCAGCGAGTGCGGGATAGACACACACCAGCGAGTTTCACGTGGACTTGGCCGTACTCCGGGTATGTAAAATGAGTACGGCGGAGAGGGAGCTCATGGTGGGGAAATGTTGCTGGATAGTTCATGCACTAGAGTCAAAAGTATCAGTTGAGTCGGACCGTCTCCGGGGGTGGAACAATATATATCACCGCTCTGAAACAGCTAACCGTACCGGTACAGTCAAGCTGAATTTCCCACGACACCTCACTTGCGACAGCGATGGCATCCCCACTAAAGCCATGGGAGCGGGCAGGCACGCAGCCCTCCGCTTCATCACCGTCGTCGCTGCCATCGGCGACGACGGCAGCAATACCATCAACAGTCTCGACGTCTTCCTCTGAACCCCCTTCCATTCCCACCCGCCCAGCAATTCTATCCAACCCTTCGATGTCTACCTCGCCGTACACGACCACCACTTCACCCTACAACTCCCTCTCCCCATATTCCCCATACTCGCGATTTGGCTCGACGTACTCCCCGTATAGCAATCCCCTGTACGGGGGAGGTCTAGGATATGGTGGAATGGGTGGGTATGGATACGGAGGATATGGCATGAACGGCGGCATGTATGGTGGGATGGGCATGTACCCTGGCGTGGATCCTAACAACCCCTCTCTCACCCAAACCCTCGAAACAACCACTCAACACACCTTTTCCCTCCTCCATTCCATCGTGCAAACGTTTACTGGCGTCGCCCAAATGCTCGAGTCAACATTCATGGCAACACACAGCTCTTTCTTTGCCATGGTTGGTGTCATTGAGCAGTTTAGTCATCTCCGAAATGCGCTGGGGAGCGTGCTCGGATTGTTTGGACTCGTGAGATGGATGAAGGAGCTCGTTACCGGGAAGCCCAGTTCACCAATGCAGGGAGAGTTCAGGGAGTTTATCGATGGACATCCAGTCCAGGGCCCTCTTGGTCCACCCGCACCAAAGCCAAGCAGGAAACCTCTTATCATTTTCTTCCTTGCCATTTTTGGCGTTCCGTACGCCATGTCGAAGCTGATCAAAATTCTCAACGAGCGTGCTCAGCAGCAACAACAGAGTCAGATTGGTGTACAGCTTGGTCCACTTGATCCTTCCACGCTTTCGTTTGCTCGAGCGCTGTACCCGTTCAGTCCCTCGTCGCCCTCTGAACTCGCACTGAAAGAGAACGAGATCGTTGCGATCATGGGAAAGTTGGACCCTACGACGGGAATGGAAGTGGATCCCCGGCTGGAGGTGGAGAGCGAGTGGTGGAGAGGTCGGACGCGCAACGGGAGAGAAGGCTGGTTCCCGAGGAAATGGGTGGAGATCTTGGAACGCAGAAAACCTGTGGAAGAGCCGAAGAAAATCGACTAGTACATACGTTACTAGCATCGCGGTATATCTTGGTAGCGACCTGTGTTTTGAATAGGTACCATTTGGTCTTTTTTCAACTCTCGATGATGGATCAAGCACCGCGATCCTGTTCAGTAGTACTGTTATTTTGGACTGAGCCGGCATCGAGCCGTCTGGCCGAAGGAGTCGGAATTCGGCATTCCACCGCTACTGTATAAAAGTGGCGGAGGTTTGACGGTGACTGATTGAGTTTTAACTATACTTATCGACAACAAGCCAACGCCAACATCCTGCTAGCTGACGCCAACAACTGATACTTTCTTAGAACTTCTTAGAGCTACCGAACGGGCTGGATAATCTGACTTTTAGGAGACCATACCCATAGAGTCACGATCATTGGCTGGCTTATCCGGACATCGCGCAGTCGGAGAACTTGACCTCGTCGCGCGCGTGCCACAACCTTATTATCTTGTGGCACAATACACTTGAACAGTGGAAGTAGAGCGCATTTTTCAATGCTCCATGTTTCTTTTTATTTTATTTTGGACAACAAGTGATAGAATGATGTAGCAACTGGCAAGTCGAGCCCTACATAAATACCTATAGCAGCAGCCCCTCAGTGAGGGGTTATTGGTCCCGCTCCATGTTTCATCATAGCGACCCCGTAAGGGAGACGTCCGAACGAGTCTTGTTTCAGTCGCCGGATTTGCTTTGCGCTTTCAAGCTACCAGGAGACCGCCGGTGTATCTGTTGAGCACACTGTCCTGTACCGAATCGGTGTTTGGGCGCATCAAGTCAACATCAATTTACACTTTTTACGCGCCGTAGCGTACTCGAACTGACAAGGCTATGCCCCACAGCCAAGGCACTATCTGCCAAACTCCGGTGTCGTATACTCCCTCTCACTATCATTCCTGACCGATCCACTCTCCGAAACAACAGCTCAGCCATGTTGAAACCTTTCCGAGGTAACGGCACGTCGGTCTCTTCACTCGTTAGCGTGGCTATTTTAGTCGGCGTCCTCGTCGGATTCGGGCTGTCGACTGTCGGATATGGCGCTAAATTCCAGTTCCTCAGTCAATCCCTCCCTGGGCTGACCACACTGGACGAAGAGGTCGTCTGGCTGAACGAGACTTTCCAAAATCCAACCCAGAGCCCTCTGACCGCCGAAGAGCTTGAGCTGAAATACCTCTCCGATATGGTCGCCAAAACGAATGGGTTCTATGCACGCGATTACAGCCTCTGGTTAGGCTGGAATAATGTACGTGGCACGTCAACGTCTTATATTCACGCGTTCACCATCATGATAGATGC
Organism: Caloboletus firmus; assembly: GCA_038094755.1. Classification (NCBI taxonomy): domain Eukaryota; kingdom Fungi; phylum Basidiomycota; class Agaricomycetes; order Boletales; family Boletaceae; genus Caloboletus; species Caloboletus firmus. Next base: position 53,964 of record JBBPUO010000064.1, on the reverse strand, counting down.
GCTATATCATCGAAACAGCCGTCCTTCATGGCCGGATTCTGAACCGAACGACCATCATACCCTCCTACGTGTACGCTCGCGCGTGCGAATTCGACATGTACGCCCCAAAGCATTTCCTTTAGTTCGTGTCTGTTCTATCTGAGCTTCTACTCGACAGCGCGACATGTGCTGCATATGCTACAATGGTGAACCGTGGCGACGCCACTCATTCCGACGAGTGGAGGAACCTCCCTATTGAGCAACAAATGGCGTGGCGCATACCGACGTCCGTCATGTTCAACCTCACAAACCTCCAGCAGTCACATGCTGTCATTACGACCTCAGACTATCTTCGCCTACATGATATTTCGGTGGACGTCGAATCGAGCGATGGCCATTGGGACGTGGACACCTATCACGTGCAGGATGCGGAAGGTACATGGCCCCGTCTACATGCCATCGAGAACGACTGGTACGATTCAGGCGACTATGTCCGTGTCGATTTTATCCCCCCAGACATGCGTCTACGTGGAGGGTGGAGTTTGGAAGGGGGCGATCCCTCTCGTGACCAAATAGGATCATGGACTAATACGACGACGGACTCGGACATCTACCGTGCACTGACGGAAGTTCTCCCGCAAGGAAGACCTATAGTAAATTGGGGCGATGTTCGAAGAGTAGTAGAGGATGGAGAGCGCATCACATCGATGTCGTCAGTGGAGGAAATTGGTGATGTTCTCCGAGAAAACGGTTGGGAGGTGATCTATACCTACGAGGGCGCGTGAGTGCTTCTGAGCCTCGGTCAGAAGAGATTCTGAATTTGCTTCCAACCGCAGAGCTGGTGTTGACGCAGTAAAAGATGTGGTTTTACCAATATACGAGGCTGTCCCAAGACATCGAATAAGGGGCCTATATGAAGATTTCCATGGTATATCAGAGCGGGTTCTTCTCTTGCGTGGAGAGGTTCACGGTGGACGCAAACCAGTGAGTATTGTTTCTCTGTCGTGGTTCCGAGCAAGTCATAGATTGATGAAACTAGGGTGCCTTATATTTCACATCTGCTGCAAGCCAAGCACGTTTCTCGCAGACGGTGCTGTACGATATGCGACTGATAGAGAACATTCTCTCCTTGGCCGAACGAATCAGCGATCGCATGTTTGCTCTGAACGGGGGGCGACTGTGGATGGCTGCACATATGCGCCGAGGGGATTGTAAGCCTACATCCACTTGTATTCTTGTCAGGCTGTTCACGGGCTGTTCAGTCACGAGATTGGGCTGGGCGATGGAGGCCGACTTTACAGCTCACCTTGCTCGCATTAAAAGGCATCTTGACACTGGCCGAGATACTCTGGTATCGATGCATGGTGGGACAGCGACTGCATACAATGTGCCCGACGCACATCCCGATGTCTCGCTCGTGACCCTGGACCCGCCAAATCCTGATGACAAGTGAGTGATCTTTTCTCTCTGTGTATACTCTCTATCCCCCAGATACGACGCCTAAGCCCTTTAAAGGTATTACATTGCCACGGACGAACGGGATCACGACAACCTTCAATACCTACGAGACCAAGGAGCCGTCTTGATCACGGACCTTCTCACGAAAGAAGACCATCGCGAGTTTGGATGGCCAATTCTGCTGACAGACGTGTTGGCGCTGGTTGAACAGGCAATCATGTCCCGCGCGGCTTATTTCTATGCGCACGCATTCAGTTCCGTGGCGGGTGGTGTGATGAATTTGCGAGCGGGCTTGGGCAAGGATCCACGGACGGCGTTTTTGGATTGAGGACAGCGGTCGCGTTGGGGGGGAGGACATTTAGTGGATCGATACAGTACCTATCATTCAATTTTTCATTCGTTTTTTTATTATTAGACAATACGTCCCACTAGTACATTCGGAATGAAGAATGGAGTCATATTATGTCAGCTTCAAGTTAGTTATATCAATTGGCCCCTCTTCATATGTTCAATGTTCAACCTCACCATCACGCCTCAGCACGCTATGTTCACCGCAATTATCAAGCAAGCCCAAACTATCTGTTGCATATTTCTGGAAGGCCTGACGCTTTTCATGCTTGCAGTTCTCTCCCCCATTCTCTCGCACTGGCAATGTGATAACTTGCCATGGTATCCATTGTCTTTCAGTCACAATCGGCCTCTTACTCCTGTCCCTTGTCGTTGGGGGGTATATATGCTGTACGAAGAAATCAGGTTTCTGCATTTGGGTGTGAAGCGGCTGGACTGGCGAGCACCCTAACCGTTGTGGCAAGTGTCGAACGGGGTACATCCTGGCCTTTTGCGTACGGTAAAGGGTTACGTCTCGCTTTGATCGTTATTTTGATCATTCATTTTCAGTCAGTGTATGGTTCAAATGCATCATTCTCGCTTTGGTAGCAGCATGGACCCACACGACGTTTTGTGTGGTTATGATGCGTTTGGTAGCCACGTTGGGAAGGCGAGAACGTAACTGGTTACCGACGGGCTTTACTTTCGTTATTGCCGGAACGATTTCTGCAAGGTGAGTTTACCAATTGCTTTGACTTGTTGCCGCTCGACATCACTAACGTTCGTGTTAGGTTTCATCGCAAGATTTGTGGGAGACATCACAGCTCCAGATACCTCTGCTGAACAGAGCAATCAAGAAGGTACATAATCAATTGGATCATATGTTGAAGTGAGTGGTAGTGTAACGGCTTCTGACTTATCGCTAACGAACACAGTCAAAGTTTCGTAATTGGTCGAAGCAGGGCACCAACTATCAGAAGTTATCACCAAGTCATGACGGCTCTGCGGACACACTGGTCTAAACGTATACAATATATAATTTTTATCATTTTTTTGTGTACCATCTTGCAGAGACTAGAGTATCATGTTGAGCCCCATGTCACTGAATCTCTGAGCCCACAAGCAATGTCTCATTTTCCAGCCCGTCGTTTCCTTGTGCCGTGCCTAGCTCGCTGTTCCCCTGTCCTCACAAATGGCCATGTTCCCGAGCATGCACAACCCTAGCTAGTCTGACGCTCTTCCGATCGGCGACTAGCTCGTTGCAATACTCCAAATCGCATGGACGTGCAAAAAAGTATCGCAATCGGAAAAACATCACCCCCAAGCGTGTGCTCTTTGCAACGTCCACACGCGGCTTGTCGCGTCTTCTGCAGAATTCTCATAAGCCTAAAGCGGGGGAATACGCCCAGAAGTCGGATTCGTGTACTTCAGCAATCAGCACGTGAGGGCGTGTGCACACGATGTATTCGCAGCAGAACGACGGCTAAGTAGCAGCTACTATCCCAAACACGCACGATCGATCTGCTACCAGAAAAACAACGCTGTCAAGGATACAAGGCGGGGGGAAAGGGGACTGATCAAACGAATAAAGCTGAAACGCTCCCTACCATCATCGGACCCACATGACACATGACACATCCCAAGCCCAAGCCCACGCAGAACTCTCAATCAGTCTGGGTCGTATACTGTCGATAGAGGTCGTCGACGAATTGCTTGTTCGTCTGCCGTCACAAAAACCGCGTTGAGCAAGTGTGTCGCATGAAAACGTAAACGTAAAGGAGATAAAAGGAGTAGGTGACATACGTATATCAAGGACAAGACCTCAGTGACAAAGTCCTTCCTCGGTAGGTGTCTCAAACGATCGGCATTGTCCTGCGACGCGAGCGAGGACAAGAGCGCCGACTGTGCACCGTTGATACTGATCTTCGGCGCGTCATGGGCCGGTTTCGAAACGACATTAGTCGCGCAATCGGGCTGCGCGGCACGTTTCGCTTTTCCGTTGGGCATGTTGGGCGTACTTGTTAGGGGGACAAGTGCGGGAGAGGCTACGGTCACGGGGGCAGGGACATCCCAGCTCTTCTCGATCTCTTCTCGTTCCTTTTGCTGATCCTTTTTCGAGCGCCTTGACTTCTTTCCTTTGGCTGCGTGTTTCTCGAATGCGTCCGGATCGCTCAGGGCGCTCGTATCGGCAAAATCGAGCTCAATGACGTCTGAGTCGGTTTCGATGAGAGGAGGGCGTGGGTATGGCCAAAGCTCCGAGTCGGTTTCGAACGGCACGAGTGGTCGGGGTTTGGGAGGGTTCTTGGGAGTGGATGATGTAGAAGTAGAGTTGGCGCGGGGTTGAGCGTAGATCGTGGGTGTGGGTTCCGAGTCCGCGGGAACAGCAGTCATTGACTGGGTGGGACCCGAGGAAGTGGTATCGACGTGCGTGTTTTGTTGCTCGATGCGTGCAGCCGTCAACAGGTCGCTGACTTGGCTAATGTTGGAACCAAAGCCGCGTAACGCGGGGCGAGGGGTGACGTCTCCGAGGATACGCGTCGCAGGCTTCCCACCTTCGTTGTCACCTACACGTGTTGTAGGTAGAGAAAGCTGCGGAATAGACGCTGTGAAAGATCCAGGCTCCGAAGCGCCATCGTCGCTGGCCTCGTTGTCACCTTCGTACCGCACGGATGAAGCGCGGGATGGTGGGAGGCCCAAGAGGGTAGATATAACCTCTTGATTGAGAACTTGTGGGAGGGCAGTAGAGGTCGGCTTTGGGGAGAGAATGTGAGGATCTTGTAATAAGGCAGTGGGAGGGCAAGGCTGAGGGGGGTTGGAGTGAGATAGAGTGCGATTGTTGTGTGACGTGGATCGGGAAGCAGTGTGTTGGGGAAGGAAAGTTGAAATGCCGGCACGAGATGCCACACGCGGTGGGGGTGGAGTGGCAGATGCAAAGATGGTGTTTAGAAGGGCGAGGCCGCGTGTGGGTGCGGATACAGCCGAAGATGATGGTGGAGGCACGGACATGGTCCGAGGAGGACCGGAGATGCTGGCCAGTAGGCTTGCAGCTGTTGTCTCTGATCCACCAGTATTGCCCGAGGGCTGCGCCTGGGATGGGGTTGTGAGTTTAGCGAGGAGTCTGTCGAGCCCTGATGGACCATTGAGAGGAGCAGAGGAGGGTGCTGGATGGTAATCCTCCTCCCCTGACTCTGGGATACTATGTATGCTGCTGGTATTTGATGCACTTGATACAGAGCGGGCATGATGTCCACGTTCTATGCCGAAATGAGCGACAAAGAGTTGTTCTGCAGAAGAGCTTACCGCTAGCTCTAGAGGTGGATCGAAAGCTTGGAGGAGGGGGTCGGTCCGGTCCATATCTGAACTCGTCAGGATATGGCAGGTTCTTCTTGACGTAATCATGTAAGCTAGCAATATCGAAGGTCAGGAGGAATCGCAAGGCATTCCAAAGAGCACGCACCGCATCACGACATCGGTCATTGGCTCCCTTGCGTCTGTGGCAAAGCACCACAAGCCGACTGTTTGGGAGTGTCCCTTGTCGGCGTCGTGGAGCTTTTCTGGGTCAGCGATAGCGAATTCAGGTGCAAATTTGGTGGCGGGGCCATCTCGGATAGATAAGGGGAGCATTGAGCTGGCGTCTGCCAATCGGTGGGCTGTAAAATCGGGGTAGTGACGCATCATGAGATAGCTGCCATGTACGCCGACGCTGTCTTCTGGATATATTCGTTGGATGTAATCCTCCATTCCGACACGGTTCATAATATAGAGTCCATATGGAGGATACGAGTTGCTGGTGGGTAGAATGAGGAGGAGAGCGAAAAGGTCGATAGAGGATATACCGTTCGTAGAGAAACATGCTTCCTTCGTAGCCCTGTTTCTCCCACTTGTCGCCATTATGATGATACACACAGACGTGGCTGAATTGGTCAAATATGGATACAATCGATGAATCTCTTCTGCGGATGACATTCATGTTGGAGACGTATCTGGAGGCTGGAGACATGCCGAGGGAGGGAGGAGGAGACGAGGGTGGTACTTGACGTTGAGGTGGAACATTTCGAAAGGCGAGAGACGAGTTTGAGCGAGATCGGCGAGGAGGTCCCATGCTGGTTAAAAAACAAAAGACTGTCAATTTCTCGACCCCTCCACAGGGGGGTGTCGTTCTTCCTTTCCGTGAACTCACGTGACTAGACGCGAGCGCGCTTATTTGGTTTTGTTTTGTGTAGCTAGTTGAAAACGGCAGGCAGTCCACTCGCTCCTTGTCTTCACCTCCGACACGATGATACCCGTGAGTCCTCGTTCGAATATCTCCCATATATTTACTCACTGTCTTCTAGATACGCCGTGTCACACGCGCTGCGGTCTCGACACACAACGAGAACGCTACATCTCGTCCAATCACCCGCTCAAAACCCCCTTCCAAAGGTCCACCTATGGCCACTTCGCAATCCACCACTCTCGCACGCGCTACTGCACCCACTGCTGCCTCTAGGGCAAAGGCGAACGAGAACGACGTGGACCCGGTGACCCAAGGCAAGCGCAAGCGTGGTGCACTCGCTCAGGTCCCAAAGAACGCCAACAAGCCCAAGTCCGCGCTTGCACCAAAGGATGCCAAGGCTAAAGGCAACGATCCTCCTTCTGCCAAGGCAAAGTTTGACGGCGTCGTTCTCAAATCAAAAGCACCCCCGTCTACTGGCAACCGTCAACCCTTGTCCACCGTCGCCGCAACTCGCCGGGCTTCCAGGGCCACTGCCCAAGTGCGTCCACTAGCCGATGTAAAAGAGGACCTGGCTCCACCACCCGTACACACTGATGATGCCATGGCCGTCGACGTCGTGCCCTCTGCACCGTTAACGAATCCTAAAGGTGCCTACCGTCCTCCCACTGTGACCGCGTCCCACGTCATCAAGCAGGAGGTACAGCGAGTAGACCTCTCGAAGCGAACCACTTCCCATTTGAATGTCAAAGCTGACACTCGTGAAGAAGACGACAAACGTGTCTTCAAGAAGCGGCGAACTTCGTCCGACGTGCCCGACGAGGCGAAGCTGTTCGAAGAGCAGGACGCACACGAGGCCCATGCGGCCGCTTCACTCGATGCGGGTATCGACAGTGAGCTAGAGGCTGATCCGAATGGTGACGAATGGGACGACCTTGACGCTGAAGATGGCGACGACCCCTTGATGGTTAGCGAATACGTAACCGAGATTTTTGACTACATGAAGCATGTTGAGGTATCTGCCAGTCATGTAGTCACCCATAGCTATCTGACCCGTCTCCTACAGCTCGCTACGCTCCCCAATCCCGATTACATGTCGAGTCAAAAGGAGCTTGCGTGGTCAATGCGAGGCATCCTGCTCGACTGGCTCGTCCAGGTTCATGCTCGCTTCCGTCTCCTCCCCGAAACGTTCTTCTTATGTGTCAATATCATTGACCGCTTCCTGTCGGCGCGCGTCGTGTCGCTTGCTAAGCTTCAATTAGTCGGCATCACGTGCCTCTTTATCGCCTCCAAGGTAGAGGAAATCGTGGCGCCTTCCGTATCCCACTTCCTTCACTGCGCCGATTCTTCATACACCGAGTCCGAGATCCTGCTCGCAGAGCGCTACGTGTTGAAGACAATCGACTGGAACTTGTCATTTCCAAATCCAATGCACTTCCTTCGTCGTATCAGCAAGGCCGATGATTATGACGTCAAAGCTCGAACCATCGGCAAGTACCTCGTGGAGGTCGGGGCGCTCGAATGGCGGTTATTGGCTACTCCTCCGTCCTTGATGGCCGCCGCTTCGATCTGGCTAGCTCGCTTGATCCTCGGTAACCACAAATGGGTAGGTACATGTCCTCATGCCCATCGAATGTTCGTTGATTCCTCTCACGAAGACTGCGAACCTGGCACACTACTCCTCCTATGCTGAGAGTTCCCTGCTGCCTACTGCAAATCTGATGCTGAACTACATCCTAAAACCCATACGACACGAGTCGTTTCACAGGAAGTACGCTGGAAAACGCTTCTTGAAGGTAAGTGTTCTTGACGTCACCAAGTAATTGACTTATGTCGCGCACAGGTAAGCATCTGGGTGCGCGAGTGGGCACTCGAGCGATGGGAGGAGAGCACTCAAGTGTCCTTGAAGGATGATCTCCCGAAGCTGAAAGCTCTCTGTCGGGCCGATCGTCAACGACTGGACGCCATAGCTGAGAATGGCGGTATCGATGTTGTTGAGGACTCGTAGCTGCAAGCCGCGATAGTCCTTAACCCGCTCCCTTACTCGCGACGATCTAGAAAATTATTATCGCATTTCCACGGACACCCTATATTCGACTCATCCGCGCGCATTCCTATCATCCCATCATCACGACTACGCATCATTTGTTTATTCTGCAACCAAGAACTTTCTCGTCAACGCCTTCTTATTCATCACTCGTTGTGTCTTATTGGCTTATGCCCACCTCCGTGCAAGCTACCTGTCATGCGGTGTTGTCCTTCAGTCGTTTTGTGGGCCAATCCCGGTTCATCGCCACTCCCTTGGCTTCGCAGCGCAACATTACTATCGTCTTGCGTTCACTTGCTATGGTGCTATCGATCTTGCTTCGTCGTCATGGATCTCTGCCCAGCGCTTGCGTTGTCCTTGTGCGGTCGTCATTCGTTGTGCTGTTTATACGTTCCCTTGCGCACACAACCCGGTTTTCGCGATACCTGACCAGTTCGGCTTGACGCGTGTCCGTATGTCTTCATGATTTCTCTTTTCTTGTATATTCTTGTCCTTTTTCGGATCCCTTGGCGTCATCCTTGTTCATGGCCACGCATAATACCTTGCGACCGTTCTAGTGGGGCTCATCATGGATTTCATTATTGTGTGGTTCTTTGAGACGGTTGATGAGATGTACCTTTAGAAAAACTGAATAATGACATAAGCAACTGCATCTACTTTGTTTCGTGAAGGTCAAAAGTTGGTCAACTACGTTGTAAATTGCCACCGCGGTTGGCATTGACCAGACGCCAGGGGACAATCTTAAAAAATTTTGGTGCGTTGGGGCGTGACAGTAAGCATTCATTTTTTATGGTCTTGATCATTTTAGCTCGTCAAAGAGCCAGGATGTGCACTGCTCGACACTTGCCACAACCGTCGGGGTGCTCGCCAGCTAGTCCACCTGCTTCATACCTAAATGTGGAAACCTGATTAGGTCTTCGTACAACATACATACCCCCAGTGGTAAAGGAAAGGAGCAAGAGGCCGAATGCGGTTAAAAGACATCGATCCACTTGCCAGTATCAACGAGAGAACGGGAGAGAGAATAGCAGTCCTCTTCCCCTCCCACAACCTAACAATGCTTCCGTGGATCCTTGCCCAAGCCCGCTCGCAAAATTCACCACACCACCCGCCACAGAACTGAACACATGGGCGTAGAAATACGCTGCACGGGACATGATCACTTGTTCCACCAGCGCGAACACGACCATCAGCAGAATCGACCATCCAAATTCGCGACGATTTTCTTTCGTGGAAAAGGTCTGGAATCAGTTGGCAAGACTGCTGTAGGTGGTCTTTGCGCAGCGTTGGACGATGGGTTAGACAATGGCACCGAAGAAACGTCCGAGTAGACCGAAATCAACGTTTCACTTTTGCCTTCTGAAATATTGTTCTCGACGAGTATTCAGCGGTAATGGTCATCTGTGTCAAGGTGGACGAGATAACGTTTCCTCTAATTGCCGCAGGATTTGCTGCCTGCGTGGACACGGGAGACTCGGGAACAGTCACTGATATGGAGGGAACGACGAATACGCTCTGGGTCGGTGTTTCGTTCCAAATAGGCGATTCAAATTCGATGGGGTATCCGTCGTTGAGCTGAAGCGCAGGAGGAATGTGTTTGTGTGTGTGTTGATGAGCCGCGCATGGAACGTTGGGTTAGTGTCAATAAGAGAAGTAGTAGAGAGCGGCGGAGATGCTGGGCAAGAAAGGGAGGCAAGAGAAGTAATTAGCAGATATTGAATCTGGAGTCAAACGATCGTTGTTGTTATTTGCGTTAACAACTTCATCATCCTCGCTGTCAGTACACGAATCCGACTGCTGGGCGTATTCCCCCGCTTTAGGCTTACAGAACTCATTGGCCATCTTCCAGCAGCGGTGACAACAGACGGTGTTATCGTCATCGATAACCTCAACAAAAGGATGTTTTGAGAGTGGAAGGTACAAGTCAACGGCAGCTCCTTAGATTGCTTGAAGATCAAGAAAGGCTTTTGGACAGCAGGAGGAATGATAGCAGCGAGGGGTCCTGTAGACATGCCGCCTCTCATGCTGAGTTTAGGCGTGCGCGGAGGCTTTGGGGTCTTTGAGCGGACTCGAAGGGCATGAGATCAAGGGGAAGCGGCAAGCCAAGGGACGCGATGGGGTGTTACCAGAACGTTGGGTCGGTATAACAGATTGCTTCACGGTCATGAACTGAGCCCGGAGTCTCGTTGACGAATCCGAGCGACGTCGACTCTCTCGTGATAGGGGTACGGTAAAGCAGCCCCGTTGACCATGTCCATCATGACGGGAGCCGAGCCGACGTGATGTGGAGGGCTCCCGTCGTCCATAGGCTTCGATGGTGTCGCAGATGGCGTTCTTTTATTGTCCTTTCGCTCACTCTTGGGTCCCCTGGCGAGGCCGACCGAGACAATGACTGCTGAGCCTTGCCCAGTTCTCGTCTCTGTCATCTCTTTCTTTCCCGTTCACCTTTTTAGGGACGACGACGATATGACCTCCGGGCAAGTCGGAAGGTGGCCCAAGCACAAGAAGACCTAGAACGGGGGATGGGTTGAGGGGTATGCGTGGATGTTCCCGGTACAGATGAGTCCGGTATCGAGAACGGCAGTACTGGTAAAGTAGTGTCATCCATGGTCATATCACTGGCATCTTGCTTGACCCCGACATGTTCGACGACGATAACGACGCCGGCAAGATCTATCCTCGTCGCCTTTGGGAGTCATTGGCCTTTGAACTGTCAAGATGAGAATCACGAATGGGCGCGGCAGGGACAGAAGACGAGCGTTGCTGGGGTACTCCGGCGTAAAAGGCAGTCTTGATCCTCTTTGCGAATTGTTTCGGTTTGCCGCATTTGCGTTCACAGACATAGTCCTCGGGTTTCATGCTCAAACTGGGATCACTGAAATCCTCGTAAGTGTGAGAGGCGCGCTTGCATGCTTAGCAAACGAGATGTTGGCGAGCTTTCCACTAAAGAGCATGTTCACAAACGATAATAGCCCGTCATAGGGGTGAGGGGCGGGTTGGCTGGTGGGAGTCAGGTCGCGACCGGTTGCTTTGTTTCTTCGTCGACGATGATCATTGCTTGCCAGTGATGACCTCATATGAGATCCACGTAAAGGGGACGGACTAGCGACTGAGAGTGAGGACTCACGTTGATCTCCTCCATGCAGATGGCGTCGAGGAGCTGGCATAGAAACCCATGAGCATCCTGCTGCCAGAAATCAAGATATTGATTGTACTTTTTTCCTAGGGCGGATAAGAGAACTCTGCAGAGACGCAACAAGCCGCGTGTGGACGTTGTAAAGGGAGTACGCACTTGGGGGTGATGTTTTCCCGTTTACGATAGGGTTGTGCATGCTCGCGACGGGGGATATGACCGTTTGTGAAGAGAAGGGACTCCACAGCGGGCTAGGCATGGCATGAGAAAACGACGGGCTGGAAATTGAGGGGGCATTACAGTGATATTGGCGAACTTGTGAAGTGGGCTACTGTAGCCCCAGAGATTCACTTGAGGTTCAACATACTCTAATCTCTGCAAAAATAGTACACAAAAGATGATACAAATCAAGGTCCAGGCTACAAAAAATGATAAAAATGATAACAGTGTACATGTACTATATTAAACAAGTGTTTCTACGGAGTCATCATGACTCGGTAACTCCTGATAGTTCGCGCCCGACGTCTGCTTCGACTGGTATGATCCAACTGAAGAATGATATCTGCTCTGTTCAGCAGAGGTATCTAGAGCTGTGATGTCTCCCACAAGTCGTGTGATGAAAGCTAACAAGAACAATGGTAATGTTGAGTGGGACGCAGTCAGAGCAATTACTAGACTCACCTTGCAGAATTCGCAAAACCTTCGGTAACCGATTACGTCCCCGGCTGGCTGTCAAACGCATCATAGCTACACAAAGCGTTGTGTAGATCCATGCTGCCGATAAAGTGACAATAATGCATTTGGACTATATGCTGACTGCACATGCATAGTCAAAATAATGATCAAAGCAAGATGTAATAATCCTTACCATCTGAATCCTCGAAGAAGCAGGATGCGCACCGTTCGACACTTGCCACAATCGTCAGAGTGCTTGTCAATCCAGCAGCTTCACACCCAAAGGTGGAAAACCGATTAGGCCCTCGTACAACATATATAGCCCCAACGGTAAAGGACAGGAGTAACAAACAGAGTGTGGTTGAGAAACAATGGTACCATGGCAAGTTATCACATTGCCAGTGCGAGAGAGCGGGAGAGAGAAATGCAAGCATGAAAAGCGCCAAGGCTTCCAGCAAAATGCAAGAGGTCGTCAGTAATTGCTTGAGCATGGCGTGCTGGGACGTGTTGGTGAGGTTGAATGTCGAACATACGGAGAGGGGCCAATGGATATCTAACCATGGTGACTTAATATGACTTCGTTCCTATTCCGAGTGTACCAGTGGGACATGTCGTCTAATAAAAAATACGAATAAGACGTCGAATGATAGGTACTATATCGGTCCACCAAATGTCCTCTTCGTGCGGCCGAGGCCATTGGTAGGGCGAGGAGACGGTGAAAGTGCTCGTCATCGCGTCGCTGGGGAGAGTCGCGTTAGCGAAACAATAAGCACAAACAATGTTCGCTTGATTTTACCGTGGGTGATTGTTTCCTTGGCTATCGACGACAATGTCGGCTCA
>JBBPUO010000064.1:24462-35213 GCA_038094755.1 Caloboletus firmus | reverse complement strand
GGTTTGCGCGCATGATGGGGCTAGGGGGACTTCGGCAGGAGTGACGATGAGGTTGTCGCTTGGAAACGTTTGTTACATTTACATGATGAAAAAGACTTGACATGGCTTACCGATAAGTATACTTGCGCATAGAAGCTATCAAGTGCAAGAGCCCGGACGGACCGATGACCTGCAGCTGGGATTGACCGGCATCGGCCAAAGTCATGAACAAACCTTGCGAATAGAGAATTGAGTGACATCAATAGATGTTGAAATGAATTAGGCCCTACCAGGGAGACCACTGGCGCGTTGAGTGCCGACTGAAGTGAGGAACAGTGCACGCGTTTTCTTCCAGTTCTGCCGGCTTTGCAAAAATGCTCTGGTGGTATTCTCACCGACATTGAATATATACTTGGCAGAATCGAATGTGATCACCACGGTTGGCTCAGTGTCAGAGGACGCGGTGGTCAGGACGGATGCATTCCAGAGCATTGAGGAAACGATTGACGAACGATGGAAGGGACGAGGGCGAGGAATTAACAGACGAGATATGTTACACAAATCACGACGGCATAGCAAGCTAGCCAGCCTTACTAGACCGAGTGATGATTGAAGAAGAATAACTCTGGCAGATCAGTGTCTGACGAGGAGAGGAATATGTACAATAAATAATTAAATTACTTAAACTAAACACAAATTTTTCTCGTGAGGTCACGTGTTGTGACGACAGTATTTGTTTGCACCGCCACCGGCACTTTTGAATTTCATGATTGATCGAGATCCTCAATATGCAGGCATGCGGCGTTGTGGTACTTTTGTCAACACCTCGCGCGGTGGGTCGGGTGCTTCTTGTTGGATTATATCGTAGTTTCTGTAAGCATCCGATCTTGACCATGCGTGCCATAGTGTACGTTGTTGAGAATGCATTCTACTACAATGCTCACGAGGTGAGCAGAGACATCGATTCGCCTCCTCAACTACTCGCCCTACGGACATGTAGTATAACGGCACATACTACTTCCAGGCAGAGCTTGTGTTATACAATGCCGTCGAGACACCCATCTCCGTCCAGGGTGAACACGCTGCTATTTCTACCAACCCACCGACCTCTTTGGTTCTAATGGACGTCTAATGTATCCCAATGTACAAAGTAAGCTGATGTGTCATACATTTTTGCTATCATATGACGCATTCTTGGCCTAGGTGCTGTGGGAGAGGCTGCTTACTTGACCGGCCTCGAGAGGAACGTAGACATCGTCTTCGCTGCTTCCTATGCGCCGCTTTTGATGAACGTTGCTAACTACCAATGGGCAAGTTTTACAATGCTTTTTCCCTGCCTACAGTGTCAGCGCCTTGAAAGCCTACCTCGCGTAAAAGGGCTGGACAACGAGCTTGATAGAATCACCATTTGTGTTTACTGATGCATGGAATGAAAGAGTCGTTACTACAGTGGATTTTCTCCAGAAAGCCGTCGTTGCAGCACAGTCTGAACTCTTCCAAAGACATCTTCGACATGTTGCAAGTATTCGTCCGAGTTTTGGTCTTGCATGTTGCCGGCAGGAACGTCCAGCGTGAACGAGGGTTGATACAAAGGGAATGCACGATGGTCCGGAATCTCTGCATCTAGAGAGAGTGGTATGCCAGCCTTGATGCCAGGGTTTATGTTTGAGATCGACATTCCGATCAGCCAAGAGTTTCACCTACCACGACCGACGTCAGAAATGTCCAAGCGCGTGCGGCATTTGGGGAATTGTATCCTCCTTGACAAGAACGTTTGGTAATGCTGCGATAACGAACGATGGGCACGTACCGCCTCCGAGAAGGAGTTTCTTTCCTGACCAGGTTTGCACTATTCTATCGATGCACCATCCGAGTGATCCTGGGGAACCAATGGACCAGTTCCAAGTCCCCATAGGGTCACCTGCAAGCCCGTCCACACCACACTGGGCTACGATAAAGTCTGGCTGGAACGTATCCCTGACCCTCTCAACGATTGGCCACACTCGCGCAAATGTCCGGCAGGAAGCACCTCTTTGTAGTGGAAGAGACAATGTAAATGGGTCGAACGAGTTATCTTCTGGATTTGGCAGTGTAGAGAGAGAAGAAATAGGAAAGAATCCAGGAGCGGCGTGATGAATGGAGAGCGTCTGATGTGCAATACCGCTTTTGTTACGATGTCAAATCAGCCAAGTGAAATTATATTCTCTTACCAGAACCTGGGAGACCGCAGTTGAACTGGGATTATGAAACGCGTGTGAGACCGCATCTGAAAAATGCAGATCCAAGTCGAGGTACATCACACGGGACCTCCGTGGGGGCGCTGAGGACGGAGAAGGCGGAATGCGTCTCAAAGCAAGGATGGCGAGGACACAGTCAGCCACGTAGCAAAACCCAGAAGCACGGGACTTTTGTGCATGGTGTCTAGAATGGTTTAGCTGGGAGCCGCAGGGACATCAGTGAAACGGAGCTGACCTGCCTCCATCCCAGCAAATAGCAACATCGCAATTATCCTTTATTGCGTCGACAGCTGTCAGTGTCGCTCCTGCGATCAGGGGTATATACTCATGCATTCCTCGGAATGGTGGGCAATCCTAGTACTCCGCGTGTATGATACAACCACAACAGTATAGTAGAGCACGCACGTCCTCGAGCCCGAACTCGGAAACTTGAGACTGGTCTTCGTAGTCGTTGGAAGGGTTCAAGGCATAATCAAGGTAGCTGCGAGTATGATAGGCCAAAAGCTCCTTGCTGGTTGCTCTGCGGGGACGAAGGAATTTGATACACCTCTGGCCATCGGGAGCCAACGACTGTGTGCCGAATGCGCTGACCAATGAGTGTACTAATAATGAGCGGTTTTTATTCGAAGGCAGCAGAGACGACGCCTGCAGGCGGGTTTTCCGCGTGAGTGACAAATGTTGAGTTGTGCGACAGCGATTCATTGGGACGGCAAGTTGATTCCGAGTCCCTCAAATTATATACTACTTACCTTGACTAGTTCCTCAGAAACGACGTAGGCCACAGTTGAAAGAGTCCCGCCTGGATTGTGCTGCTGCATCCGCGTTTTGGTTTGGCAACCAGTGGCCATACACGCGGTGTTCCCACCAATCCAAATCTCAATCACATTTGGAATCCACGATTGTAGAACACTATCATTACGGTAATTTGTGTACGCTCACTATGTACTACCGGATTAGACGTCGCACTCTAGTATGATCTCCCAAACAAGGTCCAACGTTTCGCGTCCTGGCCACACCCAACGCACTTCGTCTTGCCAGGCTCGATGGGGGTCCAACGAGCTTGGTCAAAGGGAATCGCTAGGGATTTGGCCCCCGCAGATGGCGCGCGTTCGTCCTGGGGTTCCGCACTGTAGAGGAAACCAACAATTAGCATTGGTGAGACGTAAGACCTTAAGCAAACGCCAAAGAAACTCCCACCCAGGGCCGACTGGGTCGTAGGAGAATCACCGAGAAAACACTCACGATCGACCGCTTCGTTCTTTGATGTCATCCTCGCACGCTTCTCGCTCACACCAAGGAATGACAGCAACACACTTGTTATCTAGCGTTGGGACAAAGTCTTCCCAATGCGTAACTTCCCTCAAATGTGCGTTGTACTCGTCGAGGGCTTTCGTGTACATGTCGCTGTGAATGGTCTCAAGGAGTTGAGGGACGATGGTCTTCAAGTCTGCAAGCGCGATCGGGGCTTTCGCACCAGTGTCACGACGGACCGACAGAGTCTGTTGTTTCACGAGATCGTTTGGTCCAATCTCGAGACGAAGCGGCACACCCTATGAGAATCAGAGTACGCCTCAGCACATCTATATCAAGACGGGAGCCGTTCAGATATCGAACCTTCTGTTCCCAGTCGTTGAACTTGTAACCCGGAGTGTAGCCCTCTCTGAGATCGGCCTTTGCTCGGACACCAATTTCAACAAGGGATTTGGCAAGTTCGTCACACGCGTCATTGATCTTGTTCCTGTCTGCGTCACTCGTCTTCGCTGTTATGCCACATGGAACAACAACAACCTGGACCGAAGCAACGCGGGGAGGGAGAACTAGTCCCTGATTATCACCGTGCACCATGACCATGACTCCGATGGTACGCGTAGACAGACCCCACGAATTTTGCCATGCGTAAATTTTGCCTTGACCGGTGGGATCGTTGGGATCCTCGACCACAATGTTGAACATCTCTGGTTTCGAGAAGTTTTGTCCAAGACAATGCGAGGTGCCAGCTTGGATCCCACGGCCGCTAGCTGGAATAAAGCCCTCGACAGTAGTGGTGTAAAGAGCGCCGGCGAACTTTTCCTTCTCGGATTTCACGCCTTTAATCATAGGGACAGCGAGCAGCTCCTCGTAGACACGTCGGTAGAGTTCTAGGATGTCTAGAACCTCCTTATCGGCTTCTGCCTGAGTAAGATGAGCTGTATGACCTTCCTGCCACAGATATTCACGGGTTCGGAGGAATGGCTCTGAGAAGAAAACGACATTGAGCGCACACCAGGCATAATAGTATTTGCCATCACGCACGGGGATGCTTGAACTCCCATCGCACTACGTTATTCCACAGGTTAAGCTTTAGCGGCAAATCTCTATGACTCTTGACCCACTTGGCATAATCTAAACGAGGTCAGAATATCGTGTTGAGAGACGTGCAGCGAACGCACAGGGATACATGACAGTCTCAGACGTTGGACGGATGGCGATTGGTTCCTCCAACTCGGACGATCCGCTGATACATCATGAATCATGACGGTCGAAGGGATATACTTTTACGGACACACTTACGCTCTTGTGACCCATGCAACTTCCGGGGAGAAACCTTCGACATGATCCTTCTCCCGTTCGAGAACTTTGGAAGAAACGAACATCGGGAATGACGCGTTCTGCACGCCCATGGCCTTGATTTTCTTGTTGAACCAATCTAGTAACACGTTGTGTAACGTCCTCGAGCCTAGTTGATCAAGAAGCTCACCTTGAATTTCCTCCCAGATGCTGTAAGACCACGGCCTGAGGATATAGCATCCACTAACGCTGTAATACTCTAACATGTCTGCTTTCAACAAAACCTATTGCACGAGGGTGCTCAAAATGCAAATCTACTCCGATCTGGTGGCACTCACGTTCTGGTACCAAGCTGAAAAGTCGGCCTCCTTCCTGACACCGATCGCGATCTGCACAGCACCGTCGATCTTTGCGTCCTCTTTCTCTTTGCCGACAGGCTTTGGGACTGACCCGTCGGCCTTGAGAGCGGCGAAGTCGACCTCTTCTATTTTGAGGTCCTCGGTTTCGAGGCTCTTCAGATATGTGACGATATCTTTTCCGGACAAGAACAGGGTTGAGTTTGATGAACACGCATGGATTGCAAACGTGGCCGACGAAGATGCGATGGAAGCGTCGATCACCGTGACCACCTTGGAAAAGGTATCCTTGTTCAATGCCAATGGCGACACTACGATCGATGGCGTGAGGTATCGCGCGGGGCACCGAACAAATCAGGGGACGTACGAGAATTCTTATCGAGCCCGAAAAACTCGGTAAGGAGGTCTTCTGAGGCCAAACGGAGCTCTTTGAGATTGAGCTTTCTGCCGAGGGTGGAGGAACTAGTTTCTGTCTCATCGCGTGCGATGACGACAACAGGTACTGTGGTGGCAGTTTTGGGGGTTTTTGGCTTGTAGACGAGAGTTTTGATCAACTCGAAGGATTCGGGGACGGAGGCGGTGGCGAGGAGGGCATCGCGCCAGGATGCTGGGGAATTTGTGTCCGGATGGGAGACTGATGCAGCTGGAGTGATCGAGAGGGATGCGAGAGAAGCAGCGAGCGAATCCGCGGAGGACATTGTGGATGTTGACAAGAGGGCTCTGGGGCGAGGTCGGTGTTTAAAGGGAACGTCAGAGTGTGACTCGATAAATCTTCTGTGATTTGTTATCAGATTGGAGCCAGCCCTACAACCCCATCGCCGAATGGCCATCGTCCCCGAAAGCCCATTGATCCGTCGTACAGCATGCTGAACAGCTCGCATACGAAAATTTCAGCACTGAAACGGACGAGAGCGCGACCGTGTCTTTTTCACGCCGTACGTAACATTCAAAGACACAGTCGCAGTTAATGTTTCGGATCCTCTCAGGCAGCGAATATCGCGGGTCAAACAGGCGGCGACGCGGCAGAGCCCAACGCGCTTGCGCATATACATGAACTGCATCAGGGAAATACTGCAGATTGTGCCCCGTTCATGAAACTAATTCGGTGTCTAATACTTCAAATTATGTGCGGCCTGTGCATGTGACCGAGCACTGCCGGTCTTATGTTCTAAGAATCAAGAGTCACTGGAATCAAGCAGTCTCATCATTCATCGCCTTCTTCAACATGTCCTGCCAGTCCAACGCCAGTTTCGTCAGGGTCTTACTTCTCGCTGCGTGTCATGGAATAAGAACGACGCTATTTGTGAAAAAAATGTAAAACCCACCAAACACAGAGAGAACCTCGCGTAGCAGATCACGTTTAACCATCCCCACAGCGGTCGGACACCAACAATCATCCCTTCCAGGTCGCCTACATCACAGTCAATCAATCGCCTCTCAACATCCGGACCCACTAAAGGCGCACGCACCAAAACACCGGCCCAAACAGATCCCTAATAAGCTCTTCCCCCTTTGCCCTAAAACCCTCGTCCGCGATCTTCTTTGCATACAAGAGCAACGCCTGCTTGTATTCCGACGGACTGTCGAGCGCTTTCGCAGCGTGCATTTTGGACTCGAGATGGCCTAGCGTCAGAGCCGTGTTCCACCATTCTGGTCGTTCCTTGTGCTCGGTCGTTCCTGCGAGGGTGCTAATGGCGCCTTCGATGGAGGCGACGATGTCCTTGTTCACCCGTTGACGGCCTTGCCAGACATCCGAGCCCTCTGCCCACCAGCGCTCGCTAAGTTTGATCCACGAGCAAAGTTGAGGGTCGAACGAGTATGTGACACCGGTTGAGCATTGAATGACAGGCGCGCCATTCGCTCGAATTGCGGCAGAGAGAATGGTACAATTTGGGAGACTTAATAGGGAGTCGACAGTGGTAGGGGAAAAATAAGCGGATTGCGATTTGACGTTTCTATGTTGGCTGTCACGACGTGAGATTGTCCGTGGGTTGATGTACTCACATACAAGTCAACTTCCCCGATGCGGTCAGCAAAAGAAGTGCCGTTTTGCAACTTTGTATCATTGCGCACGGTGAACCGAGGTTCAGCGTGGGCATTATCCTTGTGGCGTGTTCGAGTTTAGCTCACTTCACAGAGGGGATGATACTTGGTATAGCTTACCTCCTTCCCGTGTGTGAGTACACAGTCACCGACCCATCTTGCATTGCGACTGCACAGAACGACGCTGACGCAGTCAAACCCACCACAGGCGACGGTAGATAATCCAACCATTGCGTTTGCTTGCCGCTCACGAACAACACCTCTGTTTGCCCATCTCCCTCCGAATTCCGAGCCTCTAGTACGTCTTCGCTCCCGTCCACTTTCAAACTCAAGAATGTCAATATAGGTGGTGATGGCAAAACGTCGGCATGCAACAGGCGTGGCGCTTCCCACCTTTCACCCGCGATAGCGATCTCGCGGATCGCAACGCTCTCTCTCGGTAGGCCGCCACCCAACGTGCGAGGCTTGACAGACGGTTCGTCGTCCAATACAGAGGCTTTCCGTTTCCCTTTACCCATCTCGGGTGTCTGTTCCAGGGAGTCAATAGGTACCTCCATGTCCATGGGACCGCCCATTTCAATATCTGCATCGAACCCACGCATACTCGGCACGGGTGACACGGAGGGAGAAGCGGGTTTTGGTTTAGATGCTGGTGGTCGCAATTCAGGGGGTGGTGGCTCTCGGGCAGGTGGAGCAGTCGCTGCAGAAGGTATCGACGCCATATGGAGGGGCTGGACCCGTTTCTTTGTACTTTTCTTAGCGACCAACCTGTTGACGTATTCACCCCCGTTGACAGCTGTCATACCAAACCCTGATTGAGTACTTTGTGAAGTTGCACGCGGAGTAGGGGAAGGGGGAGGGGTGATGCGGGACGCAGACACGGCGTCCTCGTTTCCGTACTTGATGCCGTGGGAGTAACCCTCAGGAACAGGGGGTGCAACGAAGCCGAACTTTTGTAGGTATTGCGTTTGTGCACTGTAAGGGGCTATGCCCTCTAATTCTTCCGCATCGAAGTCAAATACTGCAACTGTCCCATCCGAGGAAGCAGCATACAGCGTAAGTCCGTCCCGGGACCTGGGTCGTGTTAAAGGGGAAGAGAAGGGTTCGCGGGAGGCTCACCAACTAAGGTCCATGATTTGCCTCTCAAAAACTTCCCTGGCAACGATAAGAGGGCGGGCAGTTTTCGTTTGCCAAATTGAGATAGACCTGTCGTCCGCTCCAAGAGCAACGACAGAGCATATATTTGACGTTGCGAGAGGCGCATCCGGGTTACGCAAAAAGATGTGCGGATTGTAGCTCTGATGTCGCGTGATTTCATCGCACGGGAAGTATGAGACGATGGCACTTACTGCAACTTCGACGGTATTTTCGTGGCCAACCAGACTTATCTCAGAAGTCCAGAGGCCCCGGGTTATGACGGCAGCGATAAACACGAATCCCCTGTTGTTCGTGGCATTGGAGGCTGTTATGTGGGCACCATCTGGAGACCAGCTAGCACGGAGGTAAGATCGACCCATAGAGGATTGTTCCGAGAACAAACCTAAGACGACGAAAGAATGTACTGCCAGGCGAATCCTCGAATGGCTTGGTTACCTCAGCTTCTAAGCTCCAGTCCGTCGTCCGCCAAATTTTGACGGTCTTGTCGTCTGACTGGGTGGCCATGAATTCGCCTACAGGATCGAAACAGACGCCTTTGACGAATCCATTATGTTGATCTAGCTTTCGTATCCGTTCTAAGGCGAGGGACTAAGAACAAGCAAGAGCTCCGTGAAAGATCGTGGGTGTACTGACCCAGAGTATACCCACACCAGATGATGACTTTCGAGTCCAACCCGACAGAGGCTAGGTAACGGTCTTCGGGTGCCCAGGCAATGTCCACGACATCTACGAGACCATGCATATGCAGAACAAATGTCAAGAGAGGAAATTAAATACCACTTTCATGGCCTGGTAGTCGTTTCATCGGTTTCCAGTTTTCGATGTTAATCTCGTTGGAACCAAAGACCTTTCCCCGACCTGACCTGTCTCGTGGTAACGGATGAAAATACTGGACGGCGAGGTATGAGTACGAGTACGCACGGATCAAGGTCCCATATCATGATAATTTCGTCGTCGCTGCCACTCGCCAGCCATCTTCCGGAATGCGCCCATCTGACGGTGAGCACAGGTCCCGTGTGCATGCTGAGAGTACAGAGAGATTTCGGTGGGCGGTTTGAACGCTCTGAGGCGGGGTTGAGGATGGGCTTGGTACTCCATATGCGCACTTTTGCGTCGAGACCTCCTGTTGCTATTCTTGAGCCATCGGGGTGGACATGGATGGAGAAGATGGAGAGGTGTTTGGTGTCTTTAGCGCTATCTGGTGGTGGTAGGGTTAGCAAAGATGCATGGCGCAGACGATCTGGTGATACCTCTGTGTGTTATCCATGTCGGCTTTGTGAACCGCATCGTGTTGCGAGAACACTGGCGAAGACGAACGACGAAGGCAGCGAAGCCCTGGTCACGTGCACCGCGGACCCCTTGCTACGACGAATCTGCCGAGGTCTGGCGGCCACAACAAGCGCTTATCTCGTCGCTCAGCCCTACACAGCAAGTACATATCAGAGGAACTCTCTGAACGGGTAGCTGATTGCATACCCACTCCGTCATGGACTCGCAGAAAACCTTGATCGACATTGCGTTGGTCTCGCAACGAGTCGTCAGTACACTCATTCGATATTCCGGTCGCAAAACTGCGGAAACCTTTCAGCTAGACAAGATCGTCGTCGCGTCCGAGGCTGCCCTGCAAACGCTCAACAAGACATTGCTTCTGAACGACAGTAATATCGACGATCGGCTTGCGGACTGGTTGGGCGGCGATGAACCCCAAGCATGTCTACATACATTGAATCAGATGGAGAGGATATTGGACAGACATACCCACGTCGGAAGGAAATTCTTTCAAGCATCGAGTTATATGCACACCCGAGACCTCAGTAACGAAGCAGTCAGGCTCTTCCAAATACACAAGGACTTGTTCCATTTCTTGCTCATGCCAACAGATGTCTGGCGAGTGTCTTGACAGCTTTGCCGCGAACTTGTTTCTCATCATTCCACTTAGGAATCGTGAGATTGAGCCTACGCAACGAGGACATGTACCCGCTGAGCACAATGTGCGGCGCGTAGAAGAGGCGACTGGCCACCGAGGTCTCCCACAAATCATGCAACGTAAGAGTGGGGATACTTCCAGCGTATTACCGAGGGGAAAGGCGAGGAAGCAGGGGGTTGATCGTATGTCATTACAGGTGCTCGTGTGCACCAAACATTTCACAAGAAAACATTTTTCAGGGGAGAAACTCAAGAGCATCATTGAATGGCTGAATGCATGGAATTGCACGGAAACACATGGACGGACCTCCCCTTTGCGCCAGCCTGGGACATGTGCATGGTTGCCTAACATGGATGCGTTCAAGACGTGGAGAAGTACAAAGGATTCGTTTCTGTGGCTAAATGGGAAAGGTAGAGTGTTCAGATTACTTGAAGTTAGCTGTCACCGAGTTGAAAACGTCCTTAGCTGGGGCTGGGAAATCTGTCCTAGCGTGGGTATGCGTTT
>JBBPUO010000064.1:6547-18437 GCA_038094755.1 Caloboletus firmus | reverse complement strand
ATGCGAACCCTCCCATGTGTGACAATCTACCGGAAGGGCCGTCACTAGCTAGATTAGTTGATGACCAATGTCCGAGGAGATACGAGTCTAGGAGACGGAGGCAGGCTTCAATATGATAAAAGGATGGTACGACGCTTGGGTTTATGCTGGTTGGGGGTAATAAGGGAAGACCAGATTCATGTGCAGTGATACGTAGCTCCAAGAGGCTAAGTTCTGTCCTCAAGTTTACGAGCAACGTAGGCAGATACTGGTCTGCCAACAAGGACGGGGGTAAGGTGGCAAGGGAATGCGAGACGAAGAAGCGTGCCGAAGGCTGCACCTCATGAGACTAGGCGTGATACAAAATCCCGACCTGAGACGAACCTGGTTCACAGAAGACAAGGGCGATTCCTTTGACACCAATCTTGCAAGTGACTTGAGCTACTCAAGTATATCTTAGTTCCGTGCGTGGATTCCGATCTCAAAAACCGAGCTGACCGCGGTGATCTCCGTCCGCAAAATACCATGCAACTTGAGGTCGTCATCTGAGTTGCTTGCAAGAACCGAGGCAAGGACATCCTTCCTATGATCAAAGGAACTCAAGATTTCCACAAGGGTCGATATGAACTCCTTTTGCTGAGCTACCTCTATGAGTGTGTGGGAGTCTCTTGCAGCTAGGGCAGCGAAGAATGTTATAGTGGCGTCGAAGATCTGATGAACGTTGTGAGCTAACATTTGGGAATGCAGATGCGAACGCACCTTGTCACTCGTGCCAGCCCGTGCAGCCCAGAATTTATCCCAAGTGCGAATATAAAAATCCGAGGTTTTTGCCCTGCGGTTGAAATCGGGATCACAAAGTTTGTTTACAACTTCAAAGGCACTGTAATCATAATCGTATATCGGGCCGAGGCCAGGAACAAGTAGCAACTACGCACCTCGCTCTCCGCAGGCCGATTGCACTTGAGCTGTCAAGACCCTCGAATAGGTAGCCTACTTCGTCCAAGAATCTCCTGCTCTCTCCCTTGCTTCTGAGTTCTGTAATACTCTTCAGGTCGTTCATCATACCGACGGGAAGGGAAGGCTGGGAAAGCTCCGATGGATTGCGTCTTAGGGGGGTGGACACTGCAGCGTATTCATCCTGATGCGGCTGTGGGTCATCTTCGGATAGATCAATTCCCCAGCGGGAACGCAAGTCCGCGTAGGAGTCATGGGTTTCAGTGTCATCCTCAACAGCATTCAAGGGATCTGCATCAGGGATAGGGAGAGCCACGAGGAAAGAGCGAGACGATCCTGTGTACGTTCTGATATTTCGGGTTGGGATAGGCTTTGGAGACGATTGAGTGGAAGCTTCTGGAGTGGGCTCCCTCTCTGGAAACGTGGTTGGTAGGGAGTGGGATTGGGATGACGTCTGACGGGTCACTTGACCACTGGAAGTGGTGGCTAGTGGCATTTCCATCAAGGGTGTTGCTAGAGCTGGGAGTTACAATATGAGATGCACGTGAATAAACACACTAACCTCCAAATGAAGACTCCGTTCTAGCACGACCGAGCATCCGTTTGACTATGCTCCCTCGTGTGGGCTGACTGCCGGAACGAGACTGATGTGAAGGGGTCGCAAAGAGAAAAGTCGAGTCTTTTGGTGATCTTTCTGGGGTCTGCGGGGATCCAGACATGCTTCCAGAAGCGGGCCCGACTCGTTGCGTCGTTGCAGGTTCTATTTCGCCGATGTTCAGCTTCCGCGCGGTGGGTGTCGAAGATGATGACGGAGGTGCTACATACACAACTCAGACACCAGCATTCGTCAGAGATATAAAAGTGGACTGACAGTGGTTCTGCATATGTGTGCGGAGATATGGATTCTTTCCTTTCGGTGAGACGATCTCGACAAAGACTTTTGCCCGTTTCCGTGAAGGGGAAGGGTCCAGGTCACTGATAGGTGGATTGTCGGGTTCATCGCTGGGTTCTCTGGTCTGCGATTGTACGCCCGAGCGTCTTCGGTGTGCTCTTCGACCGTATGTGCGCTGCATTCCAGTTGCAACTTTCCATTGAAGAAATCCGACCAGTCGTTCCTCCGAGCATTGCTTCCGAACACCCGAACACGTGATCACAACAACCAAACAGCGGTTGTTGGCCCATGGATCACTCCGTTCGAGCATTCTGCCAATGCAATCCCTCCAGGCGCGGATAGACTCTTTTCAGAAGACAAAACGAATCAAACGTTATCCGGGCAAGCCCTCTTCGTCAACTGCCTCTGTCAAGTGGCCTCATCCCCCGCGTTTCAAGGCAAACGCCAACACCCTTGCCGAGGCAGGCTTCTTCTTCAGTCCAAGCTGGGATGACAGAGACAGTGTCACTTGCTTTCTGTGCGGAAAGGAACTCAGCGACTGGGATCCAACTGATAACCCATTTGAGATCCATTACACCAAGTGTCAGAGTTCGTGTCCATGGGCTGTCGTTCGATGCGGCTTAACAGAAGACCTTGATAACGAGGGGCGGTATGCGAATTCCATGGTTCACGCCCCGAATACTCATTCTCGGCCACAGCTTCGTATTCGCGAACAAAATGCGTCTACCCTCCAGCAAAACGATGGAGAAGGCTCGGTTGGAAACCTTCGGTGAGGATTGGTGGCCTCACGACGAAGAACCGGGCTGTGGTGCAGCGTCCATAAAGGTAGGTAATCATCATCATGTCTTCTTCTTGCACTGAACGGTTATTCAGATGGCACAAGCCGGCTTCGTGTACACGCCACAAGCTCCCGGAGATGACACAGCGACATGCTTGTATTGTAAGCTTTCGCTGAGTGGTTGGGCGAAAGAGGACGATCCGCTGTATGCCTCGTGCGTTCCCACGCCAACAACCTTGCTGAGTCTTCCACAGTCAGGAACACCGCAGATGGGACAGTAAATCTGGGACTGCTTGTCCTTTCCTTGCGTGCTCGCCAAAACATACGCGCTCAAAGCCTGTCCAACCTAGCTTGCCAGTGAAGAAATCGTTGGCTGTGGACGAAGCAGAGCAGCAGTCTGAAGATGAATTGGCAGTCGTCCCCATCACTGACCCGCCAGCTTCGCGCACCAAGCGGGGAAAGGTTCGCTCCACGACCTCGACTGTACCTTCCAAGCCCCGACGCAAGACTAAAGCGACCCGTGGTAAATCTGTCAAGGCATCAGCTTCGGTGTCGCGGCGCTCTCCATCGCCGAGTCGAACAGCCTCTCGCGAACGGGTCGAAACGGCTATTCATGATGCTTCTATGGATGTCGACGTCTCTCCTGCAAGTGCCCCTGTACCTCACCCCGTCACCAGACCACTACTACGCAGCAGCGAGTCACAACAAGACAGGAGCCCTCTGACAATGAATGGTTCAATACATCCATTACCCAACCAAGCCGTGTCTTCGCCCAGCTCCAGTGCGCCGAGTAAGCCTGATACTCCACCCGCCATTGCCCTGAATCATCCGGATCCAATTGTCTCATTATCACCTGCTGGGCAGCCCACAATTGCGAACTCCCAACCTCTGACACATCATGAAAGAACGATGTCGTTAGAGCAATGGATACGACAGGAAATTAGCTTCAGTTATGAACGACTCTTGACTGATGGGCGGCAACAGATAGAGTTATTTAAGACAAAGGCAGCTGAACTTCGGACATGTATTGATGAGCTATGAGATGGTTTTGGTTGGTTGAGTATACTACGGCAAGTTTGCTGTAATCCAACATATCGGTACTTCAGTTGTAGTGATTTAGAGTGACTTGCAGTGCCCCCCTTTTCTGGTTCTTGTTGGATATTACATGTAGTCGTCGTATGTGCAGGAATATGATGATTAGCTCTGAAGTGTAGTCTGTAGGGTAAAATGGGGATCACACCCCAATTAACTCGCTATTTCACTCACCCCTACCAGGCCCCTGGTTCTGATTACATGAGATCTTTTCTGCCATCCGGCTTTTCATGACCTACGGTGTATATTTCCATGGCTGTACCACAATTCCCGGTGGTCCATTTTTCACTGGGGATGATACCAGAGATTTTGTACGCATCCTTGCATCCCCTCTCACTGACACGCCAGAGCAGAGCATAATCACGACGTTGCGTTGGAGGTGTGATCACGGATAATTCGGGTGACTGTTCCTAGATCCGACCTGCCTTTCCACCAAGCAAGTGCATTAGCCCCCAAGGCGACGGGGCCGGGACAACAGACTCAGTGAATGAAAACGTCCGACCCTCTCGCGACTAGTCTTGACTGTGTCACGAACCTCTGATCAAATTTTAACAATATTGCGCCAACAAGTCCTCTTTCGAGGCATTTCTGTATGCGGAGGGTGCCGGGCCTGACAGCCGACGGCAGAGTCTAGGGTACCGAGATTGCGAAATCCGACGTGGAACTTGTTCAATCTTGGTCGAATCAAACTCGGGTTTTCATCCGGAAATAACCAATGTTGCAGATGATCAATGCGCGCTATACAAACTCCAAGCCGATTCCCACCTGTGGTCCCCGCTTCAATACCTCTCCTTTGGTAGCGACGAGGGGCACTCCCAAGTTGACCTCGACGCGGATAGGGTCGAAACGATATACGAGACCTAAGCCGACGCTTATAGAGGGTT
This sequence comes from Caloboletus firmus, assembly GCA_038094755.1. Taxonomy (NCBI): domain Eukaryota; kingdom Fungi; phylum Basidiomycota; class Agaricomycetes; order Boletales; family Boletaceae; genus Caloboletus; species Caloboletus firmus. The sequence continues at coordinate 13,858 of JBBPUO010000064.1, read as the reverse complement.
GGGTGATTGCCGTGGGGATGGATTGGAAGATGGACGCTGAGTTCATTTGAAAGTGACGATATAGGTGAGTAAATCGTAGAGTGATAGAAGAACGGGAGAAAAGAAATGCGCACATCTGTCGAGGCCTTGTAGTCTCCCCGCATTGATCCAAGCATGAAATTTGGCGGGCCACTGGGGGCGTCTGGGAATGTCACCCAGTATTGATAGTCCGAGAGAGTAATAGAAATCTCCGCCAACGGATGTCGCTGCGAACGTATAGATTAGTGCCGTCGGCGTTACAGCGGCACAAATGCCTTACACCCCTCATGATCACCCATGCCGGCGGGTCCAAAGGCCCTTACACTGAGCGGTCCACCGAGCTGAAACTTGTCCGAGTGGTGGACGGTACCTGAATCACCCGCTAGGAGATTGAGAAGACCTGCACGTCCTGTTAAGGAGAGAGCCTGTATACACCAATAAGGCGTGTGGAGCTTAACATGTTGTAAATGTGACTCGCCAGTCCTTTTGTTAATGACCATCCTTTCTTGGCGTGAGCTTCTGTCTTCCAAAATATATTACTACCCTCTCCGAGGGGACTTCGAGTTGGGCCGGAAGACGAATATGGGACGAAGGCATCGACCTTACCCGCAAAGGCAAGTTCGTTGATGGCTCGGAGTAAAAAACCGGAAGTGGGCACGACGGAATCGTTGAGGGTGTCACGGGTATAGATATGGGAGAGAGACGCCTTGGCGGCGGGGCCCGCAGAGTGACGAATACTGATGACAAGTGAACATGGGTCGGAGAAAGAGATGTAGGTCAGGGATACCTCATGCCAGCGTCGTCGTTGAGAGAGCCAATACACCTCCAGGCAAGCTCGGCGGCTATTTCATTTCCTGGGATGGGGATCCCCATGGCACACTTCTTGAGGCCGGCTTTGAGGGCCATGCGTTCCTCCCTGCCGCCACCGCCCTGTACGCCGAGCTCTCGCTCGGTGCCGACTAGGCTGAGAAAGGCGTGAGAGGACATGGCGGGCGTGACAGGGAAGGACAAGGACGCGTCGAATGCGCGTCTAGTTTTGGTCCCCAGAGAGGCGTTAAGGGAAAAGACGTCGGCATAACCAAAGAGGTTTGTCAGACGACCCTCGAGTGACTAGGAGAGAATAAGTGGGCGGATAGCAAAAGGAGAGGATACTTACCGCATTGCCTTCGCCATCGCCGAGCTCCGTGGATGTCTTTATGAAGAACCTGCCGCGTTCGTGCACGTCGTAGACGAGGTCGACGTGGGCATCGGAGCCGTCTTGGGCTGGCTGTATGCGGACGGAGTGTGCGCGGAAGAGCCCGGTAGCGGTGAGTGTCCGGGAGATGGCGGCGGTGGTGTCGAGGACGTTCCGGAAAGTAGAGTAGGGAGCAAGGACGAGGTGGGGAGCGAGGAGCCAGTCTAGAAAGGCGCGGGTGGTGGAGTTGGCGCCATGTATGCGGACGGCGGCGAGACTGACAGGCGTATCTAATAGCTCGACCATGGCAGAGCTGTGAATATTGAATTGTCACACCGGTCACACCGCGTCGACATGTCAGTCATGTACGGGAGAGAGAAAGACAGCGAGCACGACCTCGCCCACACATCCGACCCCGGCTTTGTCGCCTTCTTCTCAAGGCTCCCAAAAAAGTCCCCCTCCGGCGACGGCACCGTCCGTCTCTTTGACCGCGGCGACTTTTACTCCGTACACGGCCCAGACGCGCTCTACGTCGCGACGCACGTCTTTCGCACCAACTCTGTGCTCAAGTATCTCGGTGCGGGCGGAAAAACTACCGGACTCCCAAGCGTCACACTCAACTACACCCTCGGCCACACGTTCTTGCGCGACGCATTGACCGTCAAGCAGCTCAGAGTCGAGATCTGGGTCCCCGCACCAGGCCAGGGGCGAAAGGCCGCGAAGTTCGTGCTACAGAAAGAGGCAAGCGACGTGACATTCCCTGTGCGTGTATTGACACGTCCCTAGGCGTCACCGGGAAATCTCCAAGCAGTCGAGGACCTCCTCTTTGCAAACTCGGACGTGCTTTCTGCACCCATCGTTATTGCAATCAAGATCGCCTCTGCAGCCAGCGGAGACAAGGCAAAAACAAAGCATGTCAGCATCGCATACGCCGACACGAGTGTGCGCGAAATTGGCGCGGCCGACTTCGTGGACAATGACCTATTCTCGAACACAGAAGTGCGCGCGTGCTCAGGTGTCACGATTCAAACTGACTCGTCGCATAGTCTCTCATTATCCAGCTCTCCGCCAAAGAAGCCATCATACCCACAGGCACGGCATCTGGCATCACAGACCGTGATTTCGACCTCAACAAGCTCAAAGCAGTCCTCGAGCGATGTAGTGTCGTTGTTACAGAACGAAAACCCAGTATGTACTTGTCTCCCATCTCTCCCTCCTCTGACTCGTGTTTGCCCAGGCGAGTTTACTACCAAAAATATTTTGGAAGACATTAAAAGGTTAACCGGATCCGAGGAAACGGATGATGCACCAACCGCCAGCAGTGCGCTATCTTTCTGTTCTGCAGGGCTCCCATGGTGACGCTACCATTTGTAAACAGCTGTCCCTGCGACGGGTGCCTTAGCTGCGCTCGTCATCTACCTCTCTCTTCTTTCAGATCCTGCAAATCACGGCGCATACAAACTAAAAACACACGATCTCGCTCAATACATGCGTCTGGATGCCAGTTCAGTGAGAGCACTGGCATTGGTCGATTCTGAAGGAGGGGTCAGTTTCAGCAAGTTGTGTATTCTCTTGCTTCATCACGGATTCACGCATCCACAGGGTAGCCTCAACAAGTCATCTACGCTGTTGGGCCTTTTGAATAAATGCAAAACCGCGCAAGGGACTAGACTCCTCGCAACTTGGTTGAAGCAGCCTCTCGTCAACTTGCACGAGATACGTGAGTCGGAGCTCACCTCTTCCAACCCAATGTATTTCGCGAATACTGTTTTCCGTGCTAAATTCAATTTTTTTTATACAGGGAAGCGCCAAGATCTCGTAGAAACTTTTGTAGATGATTCTCCGACAAGACGGGCCTTGCAGGTAACTGTCCCACACTTAGAGTCTCATCACTCTAAACTGGCGCAGGATGACTACCTTAAACTAATGCCGGATCTCCACCGGCTAAGTAAACGGTTCAAGAAGGGTGTTGCTTCTCTCGAGGATGTAGTTCGCGTGTATCAGGTGGTACTGAAGGTGACACTTAACATAACATGTTCGTTCTTCCATGCCGAACAATGACCGCAAACAGATGCCAGGTCTCCTTGAAACCCTTCAGGACATCCAGTACGAACACGAAGCACACGGAAAGCTTGTGGAAGAGGTATACCTAGGACCTTTTAGGGTGTGCCTCTTCATTTTTATTATTATTGCAGTTGGATGCATACAGACCGCGTTCTGATTATTAATCCCGCCCCAACAGAACCTCTCCGATAGTCTCTCTAAATACTCTGATATGGTGGAGACCACCCTTGATCTTGCCTCACTCGACACGCATACGTACACCATCAAACCAGAGTACGATGAGGGCTTGCAAAGGCTTGCTGCTAGACTCATGGAAGTGAGTTGTTGGTGCTCAGGCATAGAACCAGAAACTTAATTGGATGACTGGATGTTGTGAAATATTCGCTAGGCAAGGGATGGACTGGACGCCGAGCACCGCGCTGTCGGCAAGGATCTCGGGCTTGACCTTGACAAGAAACTGCACTTGGAAAACTCCGCAACATATGGATATTGCTTCAGGCTGACCAAGAACGTATGTTCTCTTGCGTTGTTCATCGATTATGCTGAAATTGTAATGTGTTGTTTGGCGAGCCAGGATGCAAAAGCTATTGCGAAGAGCAAGAAATATATTGAGCTCGGAACGGTCAAATCTGGCGTGTACTTTACGACCAAGACACTGAAGAGTATTGCGACCGACTACCAGGAGACAAGCGAACAGTATCAACGTACCCAGTCAGGGCTTGTGAAAGAAGTTGTGAACATTGCCTGTGAGTATCCAGTGTTAACAAACAGCCGTGTGGCCAACAGGTTGTATAGCGACATATACCCCTGTTCTGGAGAAACTGGATCACATCCTTGCGCACCTCGATGTCATCGTTAGGTTCGTTCCCAGTACTCTCCTCTGGCTTACCCCCACCTTTCCATACTCGTAGCTTTGCACATGTTTCGATGAATGCTCCGGAACCATATGTCAAGCCTAATGTCTTTGAGAAAGGTAAATTGCAGATCATCCCATTGTCTAATAGCTGACACGACCTGCGACGTCAAGGCGGGAGCAGCCTCGTATTAAAAAATGCACGACATCCTTGTCTAGAGGTGCAAGACGAAATCAGTTTTATCCCTAACGACGTTGAAATGGTGAAAGGTGAGGGGGAGCTCCAGATTATCAGTATGTCTCGTGCCCCTTTGTTCATGAACGTTGCTGATTGTCTGAATCGCCGCTATAGCGGGACCTAATATGGGTGGGAAGAGCACATACATCCGACAGGTGATGACAATGTTTTCGACACACTGAGCTCAAGCGAGCTAAGTAACTTGTAGGTCGGTGTGATAGCTCTGATGGCCCAAACCGGATGTTTCGTTCCTTGTTCTTCGGCCACTCTCCCTATATTCGATTCTATCCTGTGTCGTGTGGGTGCGGGTGACTCGCAACTTAAAGGCGTGTCAACGTTTATGGCTGAGATGCTGGAAACCGCGTCGATTCTTAGGGTGAGTGTTTCTCTTTGCTCGCCTCGCCGGAGGTTGACCTGTTGCAGTCAGCGTCAAAGGACTCGTTGATCATCATCGACGAACTTGGGAGAGGTGAGGATGCTACGCGCCTGGCCGGCGCTCCTGAGCGCTGATAATCGAATTAAAGGAACTTCAACCTACGATGGTTTCGGGCTCGCGTGGGCAATCTCAGAGTAAGTTCTTCCTATTCCAGCTTTTTTCCACACGCTAATCCCCATTCCTCAATAGACACATTGCTCTGAAAATTCGGGCTTTCTGTCTTTTCGCAACCCATTTCCACGAGCTCACAGCACTCGACCAAGAAATCCCATACGTAAAGAATATGCACGTCGTCGCACACGTTGGACAAGAGGAAGGATCGCAGGAACGGGATATCACGCTCTTATATAAGGTTGAGCCCGGTACGGAATCGTCCTACCCATTGCTGCGGGCTACATGTATGCTGACTTGGGATGCCAGGCGTTTCGGATCAGAGTTTCGGTATTCACGTCGCCCAGCTGGCAAACTTCCCTGATAACGTCGTCAAGGTAGGTTTTTGCTTCCGTTCATAGAATGCGTCATCACACGTACTGTCGCAGTTGGCCAAGCGCAAGGCAGACGAACTCGAGGACTTCGCAGTGGGCCAACATCCCGAGCCGCAGCACTCGGACGAGGTGATGGAGGAGGGTATCCAGATCGTCGAAGACCTCCTCCGAAAGTGGGCAGAGTCGACTTCGGGTATGGATGGCGAAGACGTTGTTATGGAGGACGTCTCCGCAGACATGCAACTTGAGGAGCTACGTCAATGTATTGGGGCGTTCCGACCACGCATTGATGGTAATGCCTGGGTACAATCGATGATATCCTCGCTGTGAACTCTCGCATTTACCTTTCGTGTTTGGACCCTCCTGCTACATATAGTTGCTGTCTAATACGTACATAATTATCCATCCGCTAACATTGTTATTCGAATTGCTCGTCTGCACCCATGTCGTCATTTTCCTCTTCGTCGTCATCATCATTCTTGTCGCGTTCAGATCCTGGCTCGGCCTCGGCCTCGTTGGAGTGATTTACTGCCGGCGTGGCTGAGGAGGTCGCGAGCATCTTCTTTTTGCCAGCTTCGCGGGCAGCGATGGTCACGTCCTCCCCAAACAGGCGTAGACTGAGAGCACTATTACAGCGAGGTGAGAGGTGCGCGGATGGGCAGATTTCCGGTGGGATACAAACCTCTTTGCCTTTTTGTCGATCATGAGGGTAACAGAGACGTTCGATTTCCAGAGTGGTAACACGAGATCGCGCGAGAGGCTGTCGAGGAAGTGTGCGTGCGCATGCGCACACTTGTGAGCTCCATCAAGAGACAACATGGATGATCGCTTACGTCGTATCGGCAGACTGCGAAACTGGAAAGCGTACAACGTGACTTCCGGACCCTTGATGATGGGGAGGGAACGCTCAGCGCTGCTCTTCATACCCAGCACCTCGGAATCCGCTTACCTCGTGCTTCGATCGCTGACTTGAACGGCTCCTGAAAAGACGTGCACAGCGGATAATACGTCTGCAGCAGGATCCTCAGCGTCGCGAAATCTGCGGTCATGATCGTCGCGGGGTCGATGTACGGCAAGACGACTGGCAGCCCTTCGCCGAGGATACGAAAGTGAGCGTCCATACCCCGGCCGGCTTCTTGCTTCGTGATGACTTTAGTGCCGCTCGTCATGAGACGCATGCGGGTGTAGTCATTGTGGGCGAGGACAGATTTGACGAGGTCGTTGGTGAGGTAGAAGGAGCGGACGGCGTCGCCTGCGGGATTGCGTACGAGGACATTAGTAGAGGGAAAGTCGGAGGTGAGACGAAGTTGTTGCCTGTTGGTGTAGTTCGTTAGCGGGGAAAGTTGGATGGTCAAAAAGGAGAAGTGCTTTACATGCAGGTCACGAGCACGGAGTCATCGGGCGATAAAAATGTGTAAGGCATTTCTTTGAAAGAAGGATCGGCGACCCTCGGCTTATTTGTGTGGGCGGTTGGCGCGGTGCGCTGCGGTTCGTCCTCGGCGATGGTGGCGTCATCTTCGATGGTGGTGGTAGGTTCGGCGGGCGACATACTCGCACTTGGCAATTCTTCAGGCTCGTCTGAACAGATGTTAGTCTCCAATTTGAGTTTTTTGCTCTCTGGAACGGCTGTGCCTGCCTCCTCGGCCCCGCGTTTCCTTCGTGATCCCTAAGTACACGTAAAAGGAAGCAGATAGGCGGGGCCTCACCCTGCCTGTTTGCCCTTCGACGGTCTATGACACTCCTTGCGCTCCAAAACTGCGACGAAAAACCCACCCGTGTCTTGAAGATGCGGGTAGATGCGTATACTGGGTCGTTTAAACACGTCACGGTCAACATACACGCAATCGGGGGACTGCCCATCCACGCACCAGCGCTCGAGGTTCAATGTACCGACGTTACTTGGCGGCCAATGTGTCTCGAACATTTTTGACTCGACGCGTTTGCCTTCGGGAATGGTTTCTATGTAGACTGCCCAGGAGGGATGCGATGTGTCGATCGAACGACCCACCGTTGGCGACCAGTGCGTGATCCCGGATCGACGAG
>JBBPUO010000063.1:46967-82378 GCA_038094755.1 Caloboletus firmus | reverse complement strand
TAAACATAGTCCTTGGAATAATTTTTTGGGTTGTTATGACTTTTTTTTTTTTTTCAAAAAATAAAATAAAATAAAATAAACGGATACATCGTCACGCATCGACACTGGGGGGTAGGGCACACGCACACACACACACACTGCTTCTAAGGCACATACTTTCCGTGTTTCCGGTGCCAACCCTCCATCGAGTCCCATCCATAACGCTTGTAGACCTGCTTTGGGCCCTCCGGGAGACGCACGTAGTCGGGTTTGGAGTCCGTTTTCACCACTATCTGTTTCCCCCGACAACAATAGAGGGAGGGGGAGAGGGGAAAGGACTGTCAGCCTTTTATTTTATTTCGGTTGTCGCCTCGCAGCTTTTGACTACTAGGGATGGTGGGGAGGGGGGGAGGAGGAAAACGAACGAACCAGTTGTTCTGGAGCTTCAAGTGGTGGGGAATCGATTGCAGAAGCAAACGGATGAAGTAGGTCGGGCCTGTTTCAGCGTGTGCGTGTGTGCGTGCGTATTGGGGGAAGAAGGGGGAGGGGGGAGGGGTGACATCAATCCCAATTCAAATGTCAGTCGGCGGATGTCAACGACGCCCGGGGCTAAAAAAAAAACGCACCAGTTGTCATCGTACAACCATAACATGGCAGAACAGCGGATGCAAAAGTTGCGCTCGGACGAGGCGATGGATTCGTTTGGGGTGTCGCGGTCAAGCACGGCTCGGTAGCCGCTGGGTGGGGATTAATAAAAAAAACGGAAAGGGAGGGGGGCGGGGGCGAAGTTATTCATTAGCATGAGTGCGTGCAAGCTCTATAGAGAGAGTAGAGAGGGAGAGAGAGAGGGAGCAGAGGGGTGGGAGGGATACTGGGGAGGAGTACTCGACACGAGAAAAAGGAGCAAATACGCACCGGATGTGTTCCTCACCCTGGGTCACCTGGAGCGTCTCGGCTTTGGCACAGAGATTGATCGACCCGCCCACACCGCCGACTTTGCGGCAGATGGAACAAGTGCACAACTGACAGGGGCATGCGGCGAAGCGTGGGTCTTACTCTTCCGCGTTCTTATCAAGCCGGGGAAACGACGCACCTGGTAAGGAACCGGAGTGTGGCTTTGTACGGTGAAGCGGACGGCCCCGCAATGGCAACTTGCTTTGAGCTGGACGGGCATCAGAGATACTATCACTGAGATTGGGATAGGGGCTTCTTACTTGAAGTGTATATACACATGGACAGCCACCAGCCTGATCGGCCACACAGCCAGAACTACATACAGTGATCCACCTACAACACGCGTAATTTATGATGTAGTCACATTACAAGTAGTCAGAATTCACAAAACTATATACAATAAATTGTTTCTATGCTTGCATATGTAGACCATAGTCCATTCATGAGATATTGCCCAATTCGTGATAGAAATTGAGTGTCTTGGGATGTATGAGCGCATGTCGGGTGTAATTAATTTTTCTAAGCCCCAAACTGCTGGAGGTCAACTATGGATGACCGTTTGCAAGACTTTCCCCACAATAATCTATTCATTGTGAATAAGTGTGTTTTGCCAGTAACATGCCAAAGGAGCATTGCCTATCTGTGGTCTATCACATCTTATCAGTGCAAATATCTTATCATTGCACAACTACGAGATCATCAGAGGGATGATTGCCACCACTCAACACGACCGTCCGATTTTTAGGCAACTATTGAATACAAACACACAATCCCCTGATGGTCGGGCGCACACACTCAAAAGCCAAGAAGAAATAAATTTTAACTGTGGCCGAGGAAGAGGAAGCACAGGGAGAACGCCGGAAAAGGAGAGATGAAAGGGCAGAAGCATTGGCAGTCTGGAAACAGGCAGAAACGTCGCGTGTCGAGAGGAACAATGCTCGAAGACGCACACACCAGGAGGCTCTTACAGCATGGAAAACAGAAAGAGATGTGGCAAAGGCAGAAGGACAGCGGACACGTTGGAAGCGGCCAGTTCTCGGGAAGCTCGAATCAAAGTTGCCCAAAAACAACACCTAACAATCCGGCAGATGGTGACAGGAATGAGGAAGAGAGCGACCAGGGCAATAATTCCCATGGAGAAGAGACTGGGAGCGATGGCGGCGCATATCAGGATTAATCAGCGCGATAAGATTACAAATATGTTTACATAAGCTTTTGATATACCAATTTGAGCTGACGCAAGTGGTGGTACGTGTGCGATAATGCATCAAACCAAGGTCCCATGGTGGTAACCCCACAACAACACGGATGGACTCCAGTTTTTTTGTAGATACAATTTAAGCACAAGAGAACTTGTATGTACTGTCTGATCTAATCAAAGTGTTGTTGTTGAACACGGAGAGTCGTTTAAAATTCGCTGACGCAAGTGCCGGGGGATCACTGTACAACAATAAAAATTACAACACGGCGCACCTGGATCCAGCATCCTTTACAAGTAGAACATCCTATCCCGTAGCCTCGGCCCAGAAACACCATTCCCCCACATCTCCACAGCCTTCTCAAAAACAGCGTCCTCCTCTCGTTTCTTGCCCTTCTTGCCCTTGTCCTTATCCTTATCCTTGGCGTCGGCACCGTCCTTGGCCCCCATCAAGAGTGCGTGCAAGTAGCACCGTCCGCGTTCACACGCAACGTCTGCCCAGTACGCCGGGGAGACAAGACTGACAGCCTTGGTCGCGCGCGCGAACATGTAGCTCAAGTCGTTTGTCACGCGCTGGAGGTCGTCCGCATTGAATCCATTTTCGTCGTGCACGACAAAATAATGTGTTGGCCGAGTAGTGCCCTTGAGGCCGCCGTGCGCTGTACATTATTTCTCGGGTCAGCGCGGGCAGTGGCACACATAAAAGACCCGGATGGGAAAAGGGGCACAGTACCTTGGAGGAAGAAATCAAATTCGTACGCGGGCGTGATGCCGCGATCAACGACCGTGCCAGGAAGTGGGTTGCCATCATACGCCGCGGCGTCTTCCCGGGTGGGATAGAAGCGCGTATGATGTCTCTTGCCACAAATGACGATGCTGAGTTTTGGTCGGTATGGGCCAAAATGCTCAAAGGCCCTTTCCATTTCTGTCAGCTCATGCCGCCGTACTTGCATGAATTGACCCTGGAGGGAGACTCGTGTGAATAGGTGGTCAGATCGCCAAACTAGCACACGCACCTCAGAGACCCCATCGCGGTAGAGAATAACACGCTTGGGCAATTTCCCATCGTTGCGAGCCTTGTACAGCTCGAAACGACTGATGAACATGTCCCTGAGCACGTTGTCGCCACTCCCCTGGTCTCGGTCAATCTAGACCATGCTATCATCAGATACGGTGACCTGTGGCAACGGGCGGAGTTTAGATACCTCGACTTTGCTCCTTCGGATGGCAAGTTTCGCAGGGTATTGCGCAAAGTGTTGGTCGATGCTCGCAACTACCGCCACGACAGATGCTGATTGGGGACGTGCTTGGTCAGCTCGCCCTTACAAGCGTAGGTGCAGAGGTACTTGCGTGTTCCATCCACAGAGACTCCCGTCGCGGGATGCGTCACATCCATACCCATGATCATCGTCGACGCACTCTTAAGCCACGCCCCGCTATTTGCATCCAACGTGTGGTTGATACCACCCAGCTTCATGTTGACCTTCAACGCTACATTCGCAAAGTATTGTGGTCGACCCTGTTCTTTTCTGACCTTTTCGGACTGCATGCAGACGGTGGCTATATCGAGCTTGATATCACAGAGCCTCTTGATGCCATTATAAATTGCTTTATCATCGCTAGACAACATGACGAGGACGAGTTCCGGTGCAGCTTGCTCTACCAGGGTCCCCAATGCCAGTTCTAGTTCTTGGATCGCGTTATCCCGAAAATGATTGTTGGTTTGGCGAGGCAGTCGCAATGCTGCATAAGCTTGCTCTCCTAGTGGCTGCACTTGCATGCCGCACTTGTTGCACATCGAGCGGAACCCGGACACGATGTTTCGCAGCTCTGGGTCCTTGGCGTCTCTGAAATCCCTTCGCCCACCATCTTGGATCACAAACACCGCCCACTTGTTCAACCGTGCACCGACAGCGAACTTCACATTAAGGAGATTCCACGATGCACGCTCGTTGATAGTTGCGAGGACGGAGGACGAGTACGTTAGCCCTGGTTTGTCCAGGACACGACCTGGTACGACGGCCATCTCTGTGCCCACGTGAATCCCGAATGACTCTAGTAATGGGTTCGAATCCCGAAAACCAAGCATGTCAAGGCCCTGGTGAACTATCTCCTCTGCATTTTTTTTGGGCGGCTTGCAAGCCACGTTGAGCATCGCTGAAGCATGCTTGCCGTCGGTGAGTTCACCTTTAAAGCCCTGGTCTGGGAGGATGTCGCAGAGTTCAGGAGGGTAAAGGCTGCCATTAGGGCCCTGGAGGAGTCCAAGATTGGGGTACTTCAATGTGATACCATATTCTGTTGTACATGGTCAGCAAGGGTCTACCAATCAAGGTGTACTATTTCTCACTGAGTTCGTAGTACTTTTCTATCGTGACTTTCCCGAACGGGCCGCCTTTCATTCTCTGCTGGCGAGCGTTCTCCTTGGATATACCCTGTATCATAACGGTATGTTTGGTATGCTGGGTCATCACCCGCACTTGGGTTCCAAAGGCGCCGGTGCCGCTGTTGACGAATCGATGATATTCCTCCAATGCATTCACGAAGTTTTGGGGCTTGTAAAATGCCGCATGGCACGTATTCACATTGACCATGAGTTGTTGATGGGCAGGTCGGACAGAGACATAAAATCCCTCCCGTGCCGTGAGCCCTCCTCCAATATCTACAGGAGCCGGGGTGTCGAAGAAAAGCCGTTGGTCGGGATGCTTCTTGCTTTCGTCGTTGTGCCCTATCTTTGTTCTCTTCTGGGATGTGGGCGCAGTCAGGACGAGGTTCAACGCGGAAAGCACCTTGGACAGCGCTTGAGAGTCAACGGGATTTCCTGCAAGGCATCTGTACGTATGCGAGGTTAGATGGACTCTGGATGCAATCGAAAGCAAAATACTCTTTCAAAGTCCGTTGGTCGACCTCTTCTTCAAAGGTGAACGTGAGCATATATTCAGTCCCTCCCTCAGAAGGGGGACCATCTTCTCCTTCGTCATAGTATGCACCGCGTATGATCAGGGGTTGCGGCAACAAGATGGACGCCACAAGCTTCTCCGCATTGTCGTGTGCCACATGGCCGGGCATTCCAGCCTGCTGCCAATCCACGGTCCTCTCTGCGAGTGCGAACACGCGGCGTTTGACCGGACGTGAGAGCTTCTTGTCGGGGAGGGTGATCGCGGCGCCGTATCGGTATATCCTGCCCTGGACGTCGACGGGAAAGTAATTGGCGCGAAGCAGGATGTCTCTCCCTTGCGTCCCAAAGTCCGGTCGAAGGGGAAGAACGTCCGACTCGCTGCCAGTGCTAGGACGAGACGTGTTCAGACGAGCAACGACGGCCTTGTCGGAACCATTTTTGATACGGGCATCGACTGCGTTCAGTCGATCCGGCATAAAGATGCTGGAGGTGCCAGAACGAAAACACGACGTCAGCAAGCGGTCGTGTGTGAGGGGGGGGTAAATGGACTGACGTTCCTCCAGGCCGACCTCGCCTAGGACCCCCGCTGGCGGCGCCCCTGTACGGTGCGTGCACGGTGGATGGCACGCCAAGAGAACCTCGACCGGGCGGCCCTGTGAAATGGCCTCTACCTGCGCCTGCGTTGCTACTGGTAGTGCCACCGCTGCGAGGAGAAGACGCCCCCCTAACTGCGGGGTCGCCTTGACCGCGTCCTCGAGGGCGTCCTCCCCTACGGGGACCTTGCCAATGCCCAAAATTCGAATTAGCACTGCTACTCATCGTTGGTGAGAGGGGAGGCCCCAGCTGGTCAGTGTCGACAGTGACGGAATGAGGCGAATATGGAATACGCCGCTGTGGCCGCAGTTGATGCGCAGCATGGGAAAAAAAGAAACTGATCTACGCATCAAGACCTTGGTGGGAGTCATACATGTATTAATGAACCCCATCTTTAGATCCACGCACCCCTGAATAGACAAAAATTCTGCGGCCAGGATTTATTCGTACAGTACATTTTTGATTCTTGAAACAGCTCTACGATCTGCAAGAAAGAAAAAAAAAGGTCGGGTTCACCAATTCTATATAGTACAATCACAATTCGGCAGAATGTAAGATACAGACATTGTCGCAGGGGAGCGGAATCTGTGCTGATGATGAGCGTGTGTGGATGGGAGGTGATACAGATGATGGCGGGATAAAAGCGGGTATAAAGGGTGGAACAGGTATCAGGAACACGATGAGGCTACCAGGAGAACCGGGTAACACCCTGGACGCTCCGGGTTACGGCTGATGGAACGAAAAGTAATCGGCATCGCCAACGTCAGAAATAACACAAACGACGTTCACACGTTGAGGAGGGGAAGAAGCGACAGGTTGAATAACTTCCTGGCTAGGTTCCAGCTTGCCAGGTGATACAAACGCCAGGTACGTGAGAGTGACATTCCGATGTGCGGGTAGAAATCGGACGCGTGGCAAGCGCGGCAAAGAGGCACCTAGTCCTCTTCAGGCACTTCGCATATACTGGAAAGAGATTGCTTGCGCGTATGGCCGCGAAGACTGGCGCTGCTGCACCTTCGGTGATGCCCGGATGTTCTTCTCTGGGGAGGTTGGGATACGCCTGTGACGGGCAGGCTAAGCGAGGGAGATAGGCCACTATTGAGCGGAAGAACAGGAGTGATCTCCTCGGAGAGGGAAGAGAGGGAAGAGTTGGGGGATGAACTGTAAATAACGTATGGCTCTTCCTCTTCTTCCTCTTCCTCCTCCGCCACGCAGGGAAAAGGGATGGCGGATGCCTGAGACCCTATGGCAATGTCCTGGTTTGAGAAAGGAGCGAATGATCGGCTTGAATGACCGAAAATTGGCTGAGAAACCAAAGTGTCAAGAAAGGGGAGTTGGACGTGGGGAGTTGGCACACGTACAGAATCCTTTTGCGCATTTGTTTCCCTTACCCACTCTGTGACACGTCGAACCCATTCCCTCTGTTTAAGAAACTGGATGCGTTCTCGTCTCTGTATGGCGGACTCGACGAAATTTTTCTGCCTGCCGCGGGCGTCGTAGACAGGGGTAGTGTTGTCGGGGAGGTGGTCTGTGAGGTTGGTGGACATGTGGGGCGAGTCGCACGCAAGCATGATAATAGGGCGATGTCAAGGGCGTGCCACCCGGAATGTGTCGGATTTTATAGTGTAACTTGGGGGGTGTTCTAGATCGAACATTTTATGGCTGTGCGGGGGTGTCTAACATTTGTCAGCACGTATGGAGGCGGGGTAATACATCCTAAATAATATTGTTATGCAGCTCTTCTGACCTCTTTTTCAGACCCTCTGCCATGGCGGTAAAACCTTCTTGCAGCCCACCTTCCAACAATAACTTGATAATATACGCCAGAAGACCACGGAACACTTCGATGGTTTCATAGCGTGTCTTCTTCCGCCCATCTTCTACCACCTCCACCAACGCCTGCCATCGCTCTGCCGTGAGCACCCAAGATGGATAGTCGATGTTCTCCCACGCACAACGGTAGTTGTCGTTATCGAGGGTGGTTATCAACTCGAAGGCTGAGCTGGCGGGGAATATTTTTGGAGGGTCGAACGAAGGGGGGATGTGCACAGGATGCAAGAGCAGATGCGCGCCAGCGCGGGGTGTTTGCTGAGACGCGGGAAGGGGTTTTCTGGACGCATCAGTGAGGCACTGGTTTCGACTGCGCCAGAGATTGGGGTCATCAGATATATAGGGTTATAACTTAAATTGGTGCGACACATACACAAACGGGTTCCTGCAAATGATACACACGTAGTGTCGAGGCTGTCAGTCCAGGATTATCAAGCAGGCTCAGGGACGTACCATTGGTGATATGATCCCCAGTCCATGAGGACTCGCCACACGACATCGCGTGGCGCGTCAATGGTTATAGACGCAGATGCGCTAAAAACACCTTGTGAAAGCAGGGGAGGAAGACCTTGAGACATGAGAGTGGACGTTGACGACGAGGAGCCGAATAAAGTCCAGCTCGGATTCTATACTTGTCTTCATGCATGTCGGACAATGAAGCTGAGTCCACCCGGATCGCAGCGTAGAAGGCCTAATTATGTACCATTAATATGGTCGTATGACTAGCAGTAAGTAGCTTGCAAGAAAGTAAGCATCTAGCAGGGCCTAGTATTCTCCAGACGGCGCGTTGCTCGCAATTTGACGTAGCAGTGGCATGTATTTCCTCGCTAGGACTGGTACTTACCGTAGATCTATTAGCCTTGTGACACAGGCTCAGCTCGCAATTCCATAATATTAATGTTGGGACACTTGGAGGTTGTAGAACATGGTGGGCTAAAAAGTGGTCTAATCATTGGCCATGTACGGACATTAACAGCCAGATCCAAAGCAATCTAGTGCGTGCTATGGGCTGGTTTGCTTGGGCCACATCGTACAGGTCCATTAGAGAGTTTCTGAGACGCCCGAACCTTCATTTAGGGGGAGAACTGCGAAGTTGTCAGCCGTTGGGAATTTGTTACATAAGCATGCATGTATGCCCCGTAGTCATTTTATATTTTATGGGTTAGTTATGACGTCCTCCGCGCTCGCAGGTCAGCTGTCTCTGAACGCGTCTTTGCTACAGGACAGATCAAAAAAGAGGAAAACCGAGTCGTATCTGTTCACTGGTAGAGATGCTGACATTCACGACCTCGATTCCATACACGCCCTCGCCTCCACCGCATTCAGCCATCTTCGTTCGCTCTCCCCCGCATTCTCCTCTAAATCTGTTAAACTTGGCCCGGATGCATCACCCTTGGCCGTCGATTTTGAACAAGCATTGTTCTCCGATGCAGCCAGGGCTCTCGATCGCACGCTCCAGACACCACAACTCAACGCAAACCTCGATCAGAGTATTAACGCGTTTTTACCTCTCCTTGGTCCTTGGTTGATGGAGGCTCCGACAAGCAAAGTATTGGAATGGCTTGTGAGACGCTTCAGGTAAGCTTTCCCTTTGCAAAATTCACCGATCTGCAATGTCCAGCAGAATCAACGAGTATAATGTACCCGCCCTCCTTGCTTTGTTCTTGCCCTACCACGAATCCCCGCACTTTGTCAAAATGCTTTCGATATTGCTCATTCAGTAGGTAATCCACGCGGCGGTCACCATGTTATACTCATGGTCTTCTAGGTCAAACTCTTCGTTTTCGTTTTTACTCCCCTTTAAAGCAGCAGCAAAGCCCCTTCCACGTAGCGCCTTGGTCAAGGCTATGGTGTCAGATACAGAAGTGGCACGCTTCATTGCCAACCTTTTACCTATCGCAGTCAAATGTATGCCATCCCTGCTTCGTCTGTTCTCTCTTGCTTACCATTACCTCAGGCTCGCATTCACATCGCACCCTACTTGCGTTTCATGTTGCTACGATGCACGACTACATTTCTACCGCGCCGTTTCTCGACGATGGCATCCTTGCATTCATTCTACCCTCCTTGCTTACTCCTCTCCAGTCTTCACAGAAAGATGCCAACGTTGCGGTGAGTTGTCTGGCCGCGCATTCTTTGCATCCTTGCCCATTCATCGACTAGCTCGCAAGTTTTGTTCTTTTATGCACTCTCTCGCCAAGGGTGAACCTGAAACCTGCTGCTCTATCTGCCATCATCAGCACAATGACAACACAAGTACGCGGAGCTCGGGGCTCGGGTAAGGGCTCTGTATCCACTGCTCATTTTGTCAAGACTGCTGTGGCAATCTGTTCATCACAAGAAGATGTTCTCCAGTTCCCCCTCAGTGCAAGCCAGTTGTGCATAAAGATGCCGTATGTCATTTCTATGTGTCCTCTTGGAATTTCTTTAAAATGGCGTGGTGTGTGCAGTGGGTTGTCCGATGAAATCGCTAAAATTATGACGATTGTTGGTGCGCAGCACTTCATTCTCCCCCTTATTCGGTCCCTGGGCGAACGGTGTGTGAATCTCTCCATCTCCTGCTATGTGACCGTGACCTCGCCTGTGTATAGCATTCATGAACATCGGATTTCGTCTCTGTTTTCTACTTTGGTAAATACCCCGGATGCTCCCTCAGTAGTCGTCAAAGAACTGTCTTGCATTCTAATCCGTCTTGCCACGTTACCGTGTGATGCCGACCCTGGAGCAGTCGAAGCTGAGACGAGAGAGAAAACCATTCGCGCCGCACGGGCACTGCTTTCTCTCGTCCATCAGCGCCATCTTGAGCTCTTGAGAGGCATTGCAGATGATGTACTCTCCGAAACTGGCATAAAAGTTGGCGAATCGAATGAAGGTAGGAAGGAACGCAGAAAGATGGCAAATGAGCTCTTGACGTCGTTTTCCCTGGTGAGCGATGTCTTGTCGATTGCCGTTTTCAAACTGAGACGATACAAATTGTAGACTCACCCATTAGCCGAGTCCGGAAATGTGAATGAGATCGTAATTGCATCTGCAAGCACGTCGAGGGATGCGCGTGTTATTGCAGTGGAGAAAATGTTCTCGATGTTGAAAGCTGCACGGAGTAATCTGTCCTCTCCGGATATGGTTCGCGTTTCCTACTTGGTCTTTGACTTCAACTAAGGGTGTGCTAGGCATCTATCCAATCAGCCCTGCTCGGTCGCGTCTATGATACCCATGTAGGGGTGTTGCAAGCGCTCTATGCTTCACCCGATTTGTTCCTTTCGACGATTTCCCCAACTACGTCACCTCAGCAACTGTTGGATGTCATTACATCGCAGTTATTCCCCACTCCTCCCGCCCGAGCAGTTTTACGTGCACACGCAGCATTCCTCGCGGGACCATTCATCAAAACGCATCCTGATGTCACCTTCGCCGTCCAGCAAACTGCACTTTTCCCATTCTTGTTGGCCTCAAAGGCAAAGTTCAGGACGACGCGTAGTGTATGGGGTGCTATCAAGGAGGGTGGTGGTTTCCAGACGGGATGGTTACGGGATTGCGTAGCCGTATGGGATCGAGCGTCGTTGTTGGATAAAGAAGTCTTGGAAGCCGACAAGGATGACATTGATGGAGGCAGCGACAAAGCATGCAAGGCTAACCTTGATGTAGCTGACAAGATTGCGGGTGAGTGCTTCTCTGCACAGGCTATGCGCAGACACTTGAAATGTGCGTCTGTTCGTAGAGAACATTCTCGTCGCAAGCAACAACAACCAAGACATTAGTATTTTATTGTCCAAGTTACATCATGCCACTCCGCATGCTCGCGCACTGGCGTATCTGGTCTGCCGCGCGCTGCTGATGCGAGCCTTGGGGGATCAACAGATCTTGCTGGCCCACCGTTTCATCAACGCCATGCGCCTGACCTCGCTGGAAGCGGGCGATGACTTGAACCTGGAGGAGGTTTGTCTGGTCCTGCTCGTCCCGTTGAGGATTTGGTGCTCACGTCACTATAAGGCGTTGGATGCACATCACATAGGCATGAAGGTGATGATCAAACCAGGTGGACGAAATACCACCCATGCTTTGCAAGCTTCGATCCTCGTCCTGATTCCGACCCTTCCCGTTCCCCACAAGTCCCCGGGAGCTTGGATTTCAGTGATTCCCTCGGTGTGTGCCGTTCTATGGTGCCGTTCAGCTGACCTAATGCACAAAAGGTCGGTCAGATTACTAGTGACCCAAGTCAGTGTTATGTCTCCTTGATGCAAGAACTCTATGCCCTTGCTTCCGCCTCTGCTGGTACCGTCCCCAAGTCGCTTTCAACGTCCATTTTGCAAGCACTATTCCTTAACCTTAGAGATAACTCGTTAGTTTTCCTCCTCGGAACTCTTCTCTCATTCTCTCCCTCTCTGGAGAGAGTCAGAACGCGCACCCTGTTATATGTTCTTGCATTCATACGTGGCCAGTCTGATGCGAGCGCCATTGATTTCCAAACGGTGCTTCCGTCGTTGATCGCTGTCCTATTGGATGCGCGAAGTGACAAGCTGGATCGTGCCTTGATCTTTGAGAGCATCTCACTTCTTGGCGGTACCTCTAAGAAAAAGCATGTGTATGGTCTGGACACACATTATGGATCAGCTTCCTGTGAGTCTCCGGATTGTGCGTGCGAAGGCTTGCTCACGAATCTGTGACAGCTCAATTGCAATACGTTGACACCAAGGATCTCTCTATCTATGTGAAAGCCCTCGTAGATAACAGGGAGCAATTAATCCAAGATACGGAGTACATCCAGATGTTCCATCAGAAGCACTTTGAGGGCTCGAATACAAGGTACGGGGAGTGTCTATCATTCACTATCTGTTATTGACAGTTATGTACAGATACAGACGTCGGGTCCTGTGCTTCCTACTCTCGCATGTCATTAGCCATCCCTTCCCATCCGCTCGGATCGCACTGCTCCGCTCCATCGAGAGCGTCGCTGATTTTTCCAAGTCCCACATGTTACTCCCAGTCATGAAGGGCCTGACGCAAGACCCTGCCCCCATCGCACAAATGTTTGGATCGTCAATTGAGGCGTATGTATCGCTCGTCGTCGCAGGCTTCCTTAGTATTACCTCGGCGGACCTCGGGAGTCGAGATGACAATGAAACCTGGCCTGTGTTCCTTTCGGGACTCCGATATTATTTTCACTCCAGTCTGTTTGATTTACTGATGTTTAATTGCGCGTGCTGATCAGGGTCTGACAGACTCGGATATGTCTGCACGGGAGCTTTACGCGAATGCCCTTGAGCAGAGGCTCTTTGTGGATCTTGATCTTGAGAGACGCGCAGAGGTTTGCACAATCCTGTTACAAGCAGGCGGTGAAGATGGTGAGGTGGTGAGTAAATGCACGTTGGATAATTTTTATGATCACTCATTCATCGCGCTTAGTACTTGGCATCCCGAGCACTCCTTGGGAAGCTTCTTGGGGACGTTGCGTTGATCATTCACCTCCTTATACACTCTCGACCGGACCACGTCGAGAGTGAGGTGCCTATGAATAAGCGCACCAAGTTGGACGCGTATGTGACCTGTACGATTGTTCGGGCCTTTAGACTGACGAGGTCTCTAGAACATTACATGCCCCTGAGATCAACAAACTCCAACCATTGAGTTTGTTGGCTGAAGTGCTTGGAACGATGGAGATTCCGGGATCTTTGGATTTGATATCTAACCTTTTGGAGACACTGAACAGGATCGTGCGCTCCGACCTTTGGGGGCCGTCGGACACTAGCTATGTCTGCCAGATGTTGATGGCTGCCGTAGAAAAGAGTGCAAGCAGAATCATGGTGTGTATTTCTTTTTGTGTGGTGGCCTCTTTCACTATTCAACATGATATCAGGAGACCCCAGCAAGACCTATTCGCTTGGATGTTTTGGTTGAACTTATCAGGGGTTAGTTAAAGTGCACCTTTCTCATTCGTCAAATGATGGATTCATTTGGCAGTTACTGATAATCCTCAAACGTTCAACGAGGCTCTACTCTTGATGGCCAACTTGGCCCGGCTCACCCCCGACTCTGTCCTTCACAACATTATGCCCATCTTTACGTTTATGGGATCCAATATCTTCCATAGAGACGACTCATATAGCTTCAAAGTTGTCCAAAATGTGAGTTCGCATTTGTCTGTTGTTTGAGAACCCGCTCAACGGTTTGATGCAGACCATCGATAACATCGTGCCAGTGATGGTGTCGTCCCTGAAAACAAAACACTTGGATGGCCTCGACTTGTACATTGGGGCGAGAGATTTCTTGCGAATCTTTACGGATGCGTCGAACCATATTCCCCGACATCGGCGACAAAAGTGTGTCATTTTTCTTGACAGGAGTGACCCGTTTCCTTATCTACTGCACTAGCTTTTTCGCGCACCTCACAGAGGTCCTTGGGGCACAGACATTCTTGGCACCGGTCTGCATGCTCCTGGTGGACAAAGTCACTAATCGCGCGAGCCGTCAAACCCCGGAAGAAGCGCAGAATACACTCATCCTCCCTACGTCGTTGCTACGTCATTTCGACCGCCCACAGCAATTATTCGTGGGTTTTTCCATCATGTTCACATGGAGACGATTCACAATGCGTCGCAGGTACTCACAGATGTATTGAAGGAATGCCTACGGCTTAGATCCCAGCACCTGGCACCCGAAAGCGCCGGGTCTGCATTTTTGGATCATCCTCGGTGAATATTGAATGTTCCCTTTGTTCGTTTTCACCGTGGTTATTGAGTTCATGCTGTTAGGGACGGGGAACACTCTTCATCTACTTCTGCCACGCTGATACGCCGCATACAAGCGCTTATTGTATTCGTGAGCATGTCCTTGACACCGTCGGAGGTGGATGCCCCTGGCAGCGGCGAGGGCGGTAGCACCACCGACATCATCGCTCATCTCCTGGATCTCGCCACCCCTCCCACAGGTCATGCCTCGGAAGGCGACTTGGCGACGATTACCGCCGTGGCCCAGACTGCTATTGGGCGTATCATGGACGTCATCTCCGCAAGAGAGTTCTTGGCCGCAAGTCGTGTGACGTTGACGTCCGAGGACATCAGGGTGCGTTATCTTTCTTTCTTTCTCCTCTTTCTCTCTCGCCTAACGGACGTGGACGGACGGCGCTCGTACTAGATCAAAGCGGGGGCGCTTGGCGTCGTTTCTGCCAGGATTCCACTCGTCACCGAAAAGTTGCGCGAGGCGTGTCAGGCAATGATCATCGAACTCATTGATCTCATCCGGGACATCATTGAACACCAATCCGCTGGTTCCTTGGTTGGATCTGCGCTCGCAGCGTTAAAGGCGTTGGGGTCCACGTGTTATAGTGGAGAAGAGGCGGCGCTCATGTCGACCCTGCCACACATCCTCAAGGTGGTGCGATCGCGGACATCCGCCGCAGCGGGGGTGTCAGTTTTGCCATGTTATGTGTGAGTCATTATATCGTTCTCTCGTACTTCGCCATGCGAGTCTGATATGGTTGGATAAGCACTGCCCTCGGGCCACGGATCATTCCTCACTTTAGGGATATTGTACAAGAATGTATATCGATCCTTCGTGAAGGTCTCAAAGGGAAGACGCGTACGTCTTGTGACGTACTCTCGTCGTTATGCTGTTGCTGACTAGATCTTCAGAGCTTGCTGACGTAGAGGAAGCTGCCCTTGCAACCCTTCAAAGTCTACTGTCGTCTCTACCCGCCTTCTATGGGGCAAATGAGTTGACCGAGATTGCAAAGCTCTACGTTGACTATAGCGCTACGTCGACCACACACCACAATCCGCTCACCGGACTGACCAAGGCGATTTCGAAACGAACATCGGCCGAGGTGTTACTTCCTGTGTTGCATGAGCTTTGGCCCAACGTGAACAAGGCGCAAACAAAGGTATGCAGCGTCGTTGATGTTTGGCATGAGACGATGACGAGACAGTGCATCAGGAGAACGTCCATGGCATGATTGGATACTTTGTGCTCCTCAAGAGGGCTCTGCACGCTGCTCCCCGACCGGACGTTTTGGACAACTTGCGACCAATGTTCAAGGTCTTCATGGAAGCGTTGGACGTGAAGATGGTGTTTGGCTTCTCCGAGGTCAGTGGTTTTGGCCATGGTGGCTTCAGAGAATCGTGCAAAAGTAACCCGACGGGATTCTGGGACAGGGCGAACCTCATGTAATATCGGCCTTTACGGAGCTCGCCGTGAAGCTCAACGACAACGCGTTCAGGCCTCTGTTCCGACGTATGCACGACTGGGCGTTTGCAGACGAAAAAGGTGCGTATGGTTCAGGGGGTCAACGACGGTTTTGAGGATAACGCGTCTATGATGTCCCAACCACAGCGACAGACGAGAGGAAGATTTCCTTTTGTCACGTGTATACTGCCCTGCTTGACTACTTCAAGGTATGTCGTAACGGGCATTGGTTATACGGATATGCTGATCGTTTGGCTGATTACCCTAGGGGCTGATGAATCCATACATGTCCATGCTGTTGCATCCTCTCACAGAGGTATTACAAACCTTCAGCTCCTCTCCCTCATTGAAAACCGCTCCGACGGACTTTGCGCTGTGGTCGGGCGTCATCACCATCTTGACAAAGTCCCTGGAAGTTGACGACGGAGGTACGG
The DNA here is from genome assembly GCA_038094755.1 of Caloboletus firmus. Classification (NCBI taxonomy): domain Eukaryota; kingdom Fungi; phylum Basidiomycota; class Agaricomycetes; order Boletales; family Boletaceae; genus Caloboletus; species Caloboletus firmus. The sequence continues at coordinate 66,315 of JBBPUO010000063.1, read as the reverse complement.
TTTCCATTGATGGATCGTTCCCACAACGTTGCCCAAGCCCTCTCCCTCACTTTCACTTTTTTTACAGTCTTCTGGCGCGAAGACAAGTTGTCTTCCTTTGTTCCACACGTGCTGGCCCAAGTACCCATCGCGGTACACTTGTCCACCTCGTCCTGGGCGACGACCGATCCCTCGGAGACAGAAGCGAACACCACGCCGCAACAACGCTTGGTATCCTGTCTTCTTTCTGTGGTTGGGCTCCTTCCCAATATGTCCTCTGACCTCCTCAAGCAACTTCACCTCGATCTCCTCATGCACACGCGTTCCGAGGACGCGCGCGTCCGTATCTTGGCGTTGAAATGTACGACGGCGATGTGGAAAGCCGAGGGAGGAAAATTGATGGGTACGTCAAACAAGCACCATTGTTCGTTCGTGAACGTACCCCGGAACTCAACTATGCTTTTTTTTTTCACTTCACTTGCTCCTCCCCCCCTCAACAGGATTCGCCAGTGAAACAGCGACGTTCATTGCCGAGTGCGCCGAGGACGAAAACGACAGTGTTGTTCGGGAAGTGCATCATCTCAAGGATGCCGTCGAGCGCGTGGCGGGTAGTATGAGTGGCTTGTAAAGGCGCTTGTGCCTGTGCTCCGTCTATACGAGTAGCAGATGTATGCTCCCTCGTGTTTTTTTTTTTTTCGTTCCCTGCTCCTCGCGAATCGAATGATATCGTTTCAGTGCACTATCATGCACATTGTGCATATGATATGTACTTGCATGCTTACCATGGCACAACCCTAACGACATTTGCTACTGTATCTACAACACTCGATGCCCTGGTGAATACTGTAGGTCCAAATTCTCCAATCAGGCATTGTCAACTCCAGTTATGAATATGTATATGTAGGCTGACTTGGACATTGACTAGTAGGGCACCTTGAAAGCACTGTAATTACTACTAGGGGTACAGGAAACTGCTGAGATATGTCTGCTAGCAACCCCAAGTAGCATCTTGCCTTTAGCTCCATCAAGAGATGATGATGGAAGACATGTTTATTCAATCCCATCTCCTCATAGGAATATTTGGACTGCTTGTCAAGTGGTTCCTTTACCAGGGAGGAAAATTGAGCTACATATATTTTAGCTGACTGTTATAGGTGTTGCTGTAGAATGGAAGTGTGAGACCCCCTGCTTCAATGGTAGCAGCAAGGACTCATACCATTTTCTTGTAGCTGTTGCTCCCATTCTGGGAATGCACAGAGAGCCAGGCCATTGAGAATGTACTTCACTTGGTATCAGCAGTACTGCTGCTAACATGCCTGACTTGCAACACCAAGTTTCCAGCAACTCCTGAACCTGGCAGCTTCACTATCCAAACCCAATGCAAACCCAACCCACACATTTGACTGGGTTCCTGAGCAGGGCTTAATTATTAGTATGCAGCTCTTCTGACCTCTTTTTTAGACCCTCTGCCATGGCAGTAAAACTCTCTTGCAGCCCACATCCTAACAAGAACTTGCCAGAAACCCACGGAACACTATGATGGTTTCATAGCGTGTCTTCTTCTGCCCTTCTTCTACCACCTCCACCAACGCCTGCCATCGCTCTGTCCTAAGAAGCCAACAGGGAAAGTTAATCTTCTCCCATGCACAACGGTAGTTGTCGTTATCGAGGGTAGTTATTAACTCGAATGATGAGCTGGCAGGGAATAGTTTGGGGGGGTCAAACGAAGGAAGGATGTGCACAGGATGCATAAGTATATACGCGCCAGTGCGGGGAGTTTGTTGAGACGCGGGAAAGGGTTTCTTGGACGCATCAACGAGGCACTGGTTTCGGCTGCGCCAGACATTCGGGTTATTGGATATGGGTTATGACTTAAATTAACGCAACACGTACACAAACGGATTCCTGCAAATGATACGTAGTGTCTAGGCTGTTGGATGAGCTGGCGGAGAGACGTACCATTGGCGATATGATCCCCAGTCCATAAGGACTCGCTACACGACATCGCGTGGCGCATCAATGGTTATAGACGCGGATGCGCTAAATACACCTTGTGAGAGGAGGAGAGGAAGACCTTGAGACATGCCGTACTTATGAGTGGCGTTGACGAGGAAAAGCTGATCAAAAGAAAACATGCCTATGAGGTATTGGTTACATAAGCAAACATTACCCAGTACGGATGAAGGTTCTGGGGGATGCGAAGCGCGACCTCAGGAGTAAGTCAGGGAGTGTGTTGCGCCCGGCAGACACCCCTCTCCGAGGACTAGCCTGCTAGCTAGGGCGCGTACAGTATACGCGCATGAACAGGTAAAAGGGTGGTACAGAGCATACGTTTTCAAGCCTACGCAGAAAGCTCTCGTCAAGGGAGGCTTGACCGCTATCCCAACTTCCGCCCTTCTGGCAAGGTCACGGTTTAGGTGAACTACCAACTATAGCATTCGAGGGGAGTGGGCTAAAGCAGTGACCACGAAGGGTGTGCTTGGCGCGACCCGACGAAGGGTCGGTGATGTAGATTGTGGGTGAAGGTGAGTAAGGTGGATGGGGACGAAGATGACCTTTTTATTAGCGAGAGCCAATCAGTGGGTCTCTGACCTATGACTCTATGCAAGGCTATGATCCTACGGACCGGCCGAACTTCGGGTTCCGAACAAGCCAGGCTACCTATCGCTGCATGGGTTCCGGTCCTAGCATCCCGAAGTTTGGATTCGATAGCCAACACTGCTAGCAGTAGGTCATTTTTATGGGTTGGTTATGACGTCCTCCGCGCTCGCAGGTCAGCTGTCTCTGAACGCCGCGTCTTTGCTACATGACAGATCAAAAAAGAGGGGAACCGAGTCGTATCTGTTCACTGGTGGAGGTGCCGACATTCACGATCTCGATTCCATACACGCCCTCGCCTATACCGCGTTCAGCCATCTTCGTTCGCTCTTCCCTGCATTCTCCTCTAAATCTGTCAAACTTGGCCCGGATGCATCACCCTTGGCTGTCGATTTTGAACACGCATTGTTCTCCGATGCCGCCAGGGCTCTCGATCGCACGCTCCAGACACAACAACTCAACGCGAACTTCGATCAGAGTATTAACGCGTTTTTACCTTTTCTTGGTCCTTGGCTGATGGAGGCTCCGACAAGCAGAGTATTGGAATGGCTTGTGAGACGCTTCAGGTAAGCTTTCTCTTAACCCTACAAAATCCACTGATGTACAACGTCCAGCAGAATCAACGAGTATCATGTACCCGTCCTCCTTGCCTTATTCGTGCCCTGCCACAAATCCCCGCACTTTGTCGAGATGCTTTCGATGTCGCTCATTCAGTAGGTGCTTCGCGCGGCAGTCATCATTACCGAGTGTGCCGAGGACGAAAATAACGATGTTGTTCGGGAAGCGCCCCATCTCAAGGATGCCGTCGAGCGCGGGGCGGCGGGTAATATGCATGGCTTGTAGGGGCGCTTGTGCCTGTTCTCCGTCTATACTAGTAGCCGACGCCCATTCGTGTTTTTTTTTTGTTGTTCCCTTTTCCCTTGCGAGGAAGCCGAACCGTAACTATATCATCATGCAAATGTCCCAGAAGTGAAAAAAAAAAAGTTGCAGCAATGATTCAACAATCCAACAGAAATCAATTTGTCCCACACGACTACAGAGGTACGGTATTGACGACCAGAAATACATGCGCGAAAATGTCGTGTCGACCAAGTGAAAAAGTGTTCGGGCTGGAACAAAAGAAAATCCGAGTGCAATCGTGGTTGGTATTCGCAACAAGACTACTTGGAAGGATTCCGAGCCCAAAAGTCTTGAATTGACCTCATCGGTGACACAGCGACCAATGTCGGACGTCTTCATGTCCAAGTAAATTGATATCAGCAATACAAAAGAGGCCAGATTGAGTGACTTGATCAACACCATTCCACAAGAGGTGAATAACGTACGGCGATCAACACGTCGGGTGATAATTGCTTCCCACAGCATACGAGAGGTAGTCAGCGAGGTTCGAGTATGGAATATCACGCGTGTCGCAAAACCCCGTCCAGGCACTAATGATTGCCCAGAAATCGATCACATATTGAGATCTGAGGTATCAAATCAGTTCGACCGCGCATTCTTGAAGCACATTATCACGCACGAAGTAGGATAGGGGCCATTGTTGGTCGTCTGCACAGGCGTCTCCGCTCCAAATGGTCCACCCAACGACGTCCACGTGCCAGTCTTGGGTGTGTTTTTTTTTGGTTAGAAAAAAGATAGCTAATGTGCAAGGTCGGTAACATACTAGTGCTCCATAGTAAGCATCGATAGCATTCTGCTGAGACATCGTTGGTGCACCGCCGGTCATGTTGTAGAACACGGCCTCAGAGAGTCTGGCTTGCTGGGAGGTAGTTGGAATCGGGTGATATGACGGGTACTCATCCAGGAGAAGAACATCCGTGTTGCTCCACGCATAGCAAAAACTTGCGAGGACACAGTACTCGTTCTGGAAGAGGCCATTGGTCACCCAGAGTTGACACTGCCTCACCATCTCGGCGCACGAGCCGTTGTCGGTAATGGGTTGTGGGACACAAGGCTTAATAGCGGCTGCGAGGGTTGGTTGGCAGGATGCTACTGCAGGGCAGACCCCAGGGACAGAGGAATATTCCAACCAGTCCTGGAAAAGATGTTAGCTGTGCGTCCTGTCAAATCAGTACCCACAATTCGTACCGCAAAGTTGCTGTAGGGGATATTCAACGTGTTGCAGAAGCCAGTCCATGCAGCAACGACCTGCCACTGTTCTATGATATAAGTAACACTCGGACTGATTCAGTACAAGTATTGGCGAAACATTGATTTGCACCAAACATACTTGTCAGGGTATGTACCACCGGGCGTCTCCGAGATTGCACCGTAGTAGGCATCGATATAATTTTGCTGGGTCATGTATGAATTCCCGCCAGACATGGAGTAGAAGGTCTGGAGACCCTCGGATATTCAGCGATTCTAGGCTAGTCTGGGACACGATACCCACCTCTTCGGTAAGACGGGCTTGGTTGGCAGGAGCACTGCTTACTTGCAAGACCTCTGCGGGGTTCTCGATATCCTGCCGGCACATCGTGAGCATTATGCACGAAACGTAGCCATAGAAGTTGCTGAGGTCGACAGTGGTTGCGTTGCAACTGTTCCCAAGGGATGTACAAGATAAGATAATGGAATCATCACTTCTCGGCGGATAGACGTATGGGTTTTGACGAGACTGGAGCAATTCGCCGGCGGTGGGACTAGCCAAAGCAATGCCGACAAAGACAAGGGAGATAAATGGATGTAACATGGTTTCGACGATGCTGTTATCCAAGTGAAGGGAGAAGACTAGTGATGGATGGATGCAACGACCACCTAGGTCATTCTTTCTTCTTATACCCTCACCGAGTCACCGGCAGCCGGCGACCTGGGGTACAGTATTACACACTCTGAGGCCCCAGCCTCGTTTGATTTGACGTGTGTCCTGATGTCTTGGCAACTAAACCTTTGGGTCACACCTCGGGACTCATTGCCCGCACGGGGAACAATGTAAACGTTGCCGGCTGTCGAGTGTGCTTTCAACCTCTTGAACTAGTGTTTAGCGGCATCATGTGGCCAGATCCGGGAAAGGACGAAAGGCGGCTATAGCCTGCTAGTACTATGGCCATTGGCGTATCAGTGAAATTGAGTCTGAGTAGCCCTTTTTTATAAAGTTCTGTAAAGGAGCCGTAGTAGTTGGAGAAGAGTTTGAATAAGCTTGAGTAGGGCTCAGTTGCGGTAGCTGGCAGTATCTAACAGGTAGGTAAAATCCGCCGCAGGATCACCACTGCCAAAATCAAAATGACTCTCTTTCAACTTTGCCAAAGAAACTCAAAAATTGTTTGTAAATACCACATACCTGAAAGGCATATTATGTTCGACTTGGGAATGACTTGTTCGCTGGCTGTCTGGCATGAGTAAGCTCTCAAACTGACGACCGAGCTACTCGGAAGACTTTATAACTTGGTTTGCTGAACCTTGATACAGGATTCTGACAGCAGATCAGCGAGAACGATTAGCAAGATACTAACAAATTTGTAATTGTTCGAATGCACAACATATAACACAAGAATTTCAGCTCCAAAGCTAGAATGAATACACACGGCCACAAATATTGTCAACTCGATCCATAGATTCTGTGATGTAGTACATACGATTCACCCCCCAACCGTTCTTGACAATCTGCACATCCCAAGTGACGGTCAACGACTGTTCATCTCGAAATGCGATAGTATCTTCCTTCCAACGTCGTGTCCGCTTCTTGACACTCGAAACCGTTCAATATACACCAGGGACCAGGCGATAAGGTACCCTCCTTGCCCATGCCCGCCACTCCTCCCCAAAGTACTTTTCAAGCACCTCGTCCTCGTTGGTCATCCGCGTGTGCACCACCAATGATAACATGGCTAAAACGGTCGTCCACATACAAATTAACAGGCCCGTCACCATCGCATTTTCACTGCCGTCCCCATCTCCACCACGACCTGCATTCCCGCTGAACGCCTGAGCCCATCTCATACACACAGCCACGACTGACCCCTGTTGATCGGACGCATAGAGCAACGACCCTACCGTAGACACCAGGAGCGCCGTATAACTCGGGTGCCGTACAATCCCGTACACGTCGTTCGTGACGAGAGTGTGGGAGGGGCGGATGCTGAGTTGAAAGGTGAAGCGTGGGCCGAGGGTGCGGAAGCAGTGTGCGCGGAGGAGGGAGCCTGTGATGCCAAAGAAAGCGCCGGTGAGGAAGGTAGGAGTGAGCACGGTGAGCGAGGTGAGGGTGGAGGGGTCTGAGGTAAGGAAGGCGGGGAGGAAGGCATGGAGGAGAGAATGGGCGAAAGTGGGTGGACAGTAACCGCTCAGTGCGAAGAGGACAGAGCCTTCGAGGAATGCCAAGGACCATATCAGAATCTACATTCAAAAGAGGGTAGGGTAAAGTCAGCATGCGTAGGTTCAGATAGCGACTCAGATGCGCACAGTGAGGACTAAAGCGATATAGGGTATCGCAGGCTCTGCACCGCGTTGTTCGCGTAGTTCCTCGGAAGGGGGCCGGGCGTTCGGTGGTATCAACACATACTGTTGAGCGATCGTTGCGACCAGGAGAAGCAACAATCTCGTTATCGCCATTGCACCGTACAATGCAGATGCCCTCAAAACGAGAAAACAGTCCAGTATAAATCTGCGGTCCTTGAAAAAAGTGTGTTATAGATACACATGATGAAAATAGTGCGTGTGCGAAATTTTGTGATTGAGGATGTAAAAGTGCTTGTTGGCTCAGTGAGGGAAAATCGAGCCACTTAAGTGGTCAGGGGCGTGCACGCAGCCACTCTCGGCTAATTTGCTGCCAGTCGACAATGTGGATTGAAGAGGGCAACATTGACATGCTGACCAACAGCCCTAGGATACGAACGAGTTGTGAGGTATAGGAAAGTAGATAAAGATTACCCTTCAGGCACTGAGGGCCTGGTAGCGGTGATGCAGAAAATAGAAGTAGGACCCGAGATTGAGCTGCCTTGATGCAGGGACGACAAGGTAGGGGAAGTGTTACCACGGCGCTGGGTGCCTCACTACTCATGTTCTCTTGGAAGGTCGGTTGATCATATGGGTGGGGTGGAAGCGGGTTAACAAAGTGCAAGGAACACACCTTTTCCGGGAGAGACGTCTGGTACAACGGGGAAGCCACGTCAAAAGCACTTGGGGACCCTCGAAATAAGGATCAAGTTAGTAGCCCGGACTACGCTGTACAGGCCTCCTTACAAGGATTTGAAGTTTAACTATTAGGCAGGGATGCTGACTAATCTGTAAAAAGCCCGATCACACTAGCTTCAACACTCACTCGAAGCTTGAACGGGTAATCATGATTAGCGTGGTGAGTTGGCTGCATTGGGTTAGACATCTTTTCGCCGACGTGGCCTTCTGTAGGTAATCTCGCTCGTTTGCTTCACTCTTTGGAAGATTTTACGGCCCCATTCTGATGGTTCGTGCCCTGTCCTTTGATCCGTCACTGTGACTCTGTTGAGCGCATAGTGCATGCACCCCCTGGATCGTCAAGTCGGCCAAATTTATTGAGTCAATTTTCCCAACAGCAAAAATGATACCTTCAAGTGGAAACAATATAACCTCACCCCTTTCCTTCGCGAGTGCACAGACAAAACCACTATCACCCTCGGAGACACACAGTTACGGAGTCCGAGACTTCATATACAACATGATCGGTCTTCCATTAGTCATGAAATGCGGCATCCACAACTCAAGAGCAGTCTAGAATAATTTCGTCGACCAAGCGACCATAGTGGACAACTTGAGGTAATTGCCAACTCGGCCCCCCACTGATCGTTTCCTGGACACATTTTCGAGGGTGAGAGCAGCGGGATTGCAAACGGGAACAAGTTTCTACGTTGGAGGTTGCAGAATAAAACCGGTTGCGCAGTCGGCGGTGGGATTGGGTATTAAAAAGTGGAAAGAAGGGATGCGTATCCTTGATCTGTCGAATCCGAGGACTCGGAAGCGTGGTGCAAGTCAGGGTATAGGAACCCTTCGATTACCTGGTGCTGACCCGCGCTTCTGGTTGTGCTGGATTCGACTTATTGGCATAGGTTTGAGTGTCTGTGCAATCGTTGCAAACCATGCTCAATGCTAGTTGCTGCCTGGCCCGGGAAGGCAACCTAGATATGGGCAGGACAATCCCACATTCCAGCTGTGGATCGGTGGTGAATATGCACCAAGGACTACGCAGCAGCTACAAAGTCCAATAAATATATCTCTCGAAGAGAAACCATACAACACGCGAGTCCAAATCAAAACAACAACGAATACTAATGATCACATGCATGTAATGGATTAGAGATCACTCATCAATACTAATCCACAAGACGGTATGTGCACCGATCAACAGGTCGGGTTATAATTGCCCCCCGCAGCATATGAGAGGTAGTCGGCGAGGTTCGAGTACGGAATTTCACGCGTGTCGCAGAATCCGGTCCATGCACTGATAATTGCCCAGAAATCGGTCACATATTGAGGCCTGAGGCATCAAGTCAGTTCGTCACGCATTCTTGAAAAGCACACTATCGCGCACGTAGTAGGATATGGGCCGTTGTTAATCGTCTTCATAGTCGTGTACGATCCAAACGTTCCCGACGTATATATCCACGTACCAGTCTTGGAAGAAATTTATTTCAGTTATAGTAAGGATAACCAGCGAACAAAGTTGGCAACATACCAGCGCCCCGTAGTAGGCGTCGATCGCATTTTGCTGAGACATTGTCGGTGCACCGCCGGTCATGTTATAGAATACAGCCTCAGAGAGCCTGGCTTGCTGTGAGGTAGTCGGAGCCGGGATATTTAACGGGTATATATCCAGGAGAAGAACGTCCGTGTTGCTCGACGCATAGCAAAAGCTTGCAAGGACACAGTACTCGTTCTGGAAGAGGCCATTGGTCACCCAGTACTGACACTGCTTCACCATTTCTTCGCACGAGCCGTTGTCGGTGGTGGGCTGCGGAACACAAGGTTTAACGGTGCCTGCGGGGATTGGTTGACAGGATGCTACGGCGGGGCAGATCCCAGGAACATAGGAATATTCTAGCCAGTCCTGGAGAAGATGTTAGCTACACATCCCGTCAAATTAGTACCCACGATTCATACCGCAAAGTTGCTGTAGGGGATATTCAACGTGTTGCAGAAGCCAGTCCATGCAGCGATGGCCTGCCACTGTTCTATGATGTAATTAACACTTGAACTGATTCAGTACAGGCATTGGCGAAACATGATTTGCAAGAAACCTACTTGTCAGGGTATGAGCCGCGGTATGTCTCCGAGATCGCGCCGTAGTAGGCATCAATATAATTTTGCTGAGTCATGTATGGGTTCCCGCCAGACATGGAGTAGAAGGTCTGGAGATTCTCGGGACATTCAGTGGTATTGAGCTAGTCTGAGTAACGACACACCTCTTCGGGAAGACGGGGTATGTTAGGAGGAGGGACACTGCCTTGCACGACCTGCGAGCACGTCGTGAGCATTACGCACGGAACTCGGCTATAGGGATTGTTGGCGAAGGTTCCGTTGCAGCTTTCATGAAGAGATAAACAGGATAAAACAGTGGCAGAGTCACTACCCGGTGGATACACATATGGGTTTTGTCGAGACTGGAGCAACCCGGCGGGACTAGCCGATACAACCCCGACGAAGGCCAGGGAGATAAGTGCGCGTAACATAGATTTGGCGATAGGCTATTATTCAAATGAGGGGAGGGAGAAAGGTTATAAAGGCAGGGAAGATGGATTCAGCAACGACCTCCTGTATTTCTTCTTATACCCTTGCCGACGACATGGGACATTTAGAGGGGCCCGTTTGATGTGGGCCTGGTACCTTGGAAACCTGAGCCTTGACTGGGTTACATCTCGGCACTCATTGCTCACATGGGGAACGCTGTAAACGTCGTCAAATATGATTTGCTGAACCGGTGTCTAGCGGCGCCACCTCGCCAGAGAAAAAAAAAACGAACGGCGTGGAACGGAAATGCAGTATGCACATACGACGTAACAGCGGAATTGACGTTGGTGAATCTGAATTATCCTCTTCTATGAAGTCCTAGAATGCAGCCGGGGTGGTTAGAGTAGAGCTCGAACAGAACCCCACGAGAGCTTTAAAGTCTAACGTGTGTAGAACTTGAATATCCATGGATCTGGTCAGACTCGGAGTCATTTTGTGGCCAGGCACCAGCTGCTGCCACGGAGGAAATCCCATTACCGAATTGGGCGACACAAGTTGGTCCTTGCGAACCCAAAGGGTGGAAAGTACCAACCTGGGGTGTAGTTGGTGAGCTTGTCTTCCTGGCGGTCTTCCTCCTCGCAATTGCTCTCCGCCGGTGCTACATCCATTGGCTTGATACTCGCGTCCCAGTGATCATGGTCCTTGCTCACCGAAAGAACACTGAAAGGATAACCTTGTCGATGTCGCGGAACTCGACCACACTGGCAGGACGATATGGCACCTTTCAGTTTGTTTAGTAGGTGAGCCCCGCTGAATAACACTGTCTACTCTTGCATCACTGTCATAATGCATCAGGAACGGGGAGGTCTCAACGTCGTGTACGGCACCTCTGGGTTGGTTGCATGATGGGCAGTAAGTTCCACTGGGATGTTCAGACTTTGTTATATGTTTGGATGTTTTACCTGTGGTTCAGAAATTTTGCTGAACATGATCTCAAAATTCATAGGCTGAGCTCGAGATTTGGTCGGCCGTGCCATGTCTCCTGAGTCCTGACGGCAGCGTTGATAATGGCTGGGGTTCAACTCAGCCTTACAAAACTCAGAGCCTGTTACTAGTCTCCAGGGTGGATGTTTCGTCACTTTCACCTTGAGAGTGGTGAAACCGTTTCGCTCCCATTTCTTTCCGTTTCTCGCAGGCAAGTAGCAATCTAACACTGACGACAAGAAGAAAGTATAACTAATAGTATGGCTCAAAGTCGTGATCACAGACCACCAAAATACAGCATTCGCGCGATCCTAGATCTCAACTCTTGCTAACTTCACTTTATTCAACAGCCTACAGGATACGTGCCTTACTTGCTTAGCACCGTAATGTTCCCTCGATCGAAACCTAATCGTGGGTGAGTACATCTGAATGGAACAGTAGCGCATGAATATGCGTGGATCCCCCCTTTTCATTGGTCTCTCCAGAGGCGAAGTAAACCACCCGTTCCGAATAACTGGCCGAAGCTCTCCCGGATCAACGATTAAACTTCCGTTCTACATAAGTAGCCTAAAGGTGTCGATTACTGATAACTACAATGTTTAAAGTTTAACGACACCAGTATACCTGAGGGTCGAACGTCGAGCAGCGTACATCATGCAATCGAAGTGGTACAAGCGTCATTTATGTTGGCGATCTGGCCATGTAGAGGAAGAAACGTAACCTGGGCATGACGGCAGCGCAAAAAAGCCTACATCTATCTAATCTGATTATATTTTCATTTACTTGAACTAGGAAGGATGTCAGTATCTGAGCGCTTGACGTGAGGAAGTGCGCGACTCACATTCTTGCCATCCTTCCAGGCCTTACCATCGATCTCCAAATCCCAAGCAAGGGCGCCCTCGAAGAACTTCTTGTCGTCCTCGTTGTCCAGATCCAACTTCTTGTAGTCGTAGCTCTCCCAGTCAGGCGCACAATCAACAGCAGCTTTGGCATCTTGACCCCGGAGGATAAATACACCCGAGATGACGGAGGCGTTTGACTCTCCAAGGACACCTACAGACCCGAAAAGGTATTTACGTGAAGCTTCAAGACGGTTGAAGAAGCCTCCGACTTGGTTGGAGGACTTGAACGTGACGGTGAGCTCCTCGTTGTATTTGAAATCGACTCGCCAGACTGAGAAGCCTTCCTTGTCGAAGCTGCTCGCGCGATACTCAGGGAAATCTGGGGCGAGAGGTACACAAGGACGTACTTGGCATAGAACCACTCAAGAGCACCGCCAGGCCCACGAGTGTCCTTGTTGGAGTATGCGCGTTTCCAATCTTCAAGGTTGAAGGATGATTTTGGCAGGAGATCGAGGGGATTCTTGGCTTTCGGTTCCTCCGGGACAAGATTGCCGTCGTCCTCGTCCTCGTCCTCGTCCTCCTTCTTTGGCTTTTCCTTTTCCTTCTTTTCCTTTGGTGCAACAGGGGCGGGTGCAGGTTTTGGCTCCTTCTTGGGAGCGACATACTGGACTGCTTTTTCAACGTATGCGATCTCACCGAAGATGTCCCTCAGCTTTGGCTGGTTGACGACCGTCTCGAGGTGGCGGATAGTGTTAACGAGTTTCGAGCGGGCTGCGGCATCAACGGTGACTCCGACGGCACGGAAGAGGACAGACGCGATGGTGAGGTCAGCGAGTGTGATACGCTCGCCAACGACGAAAGTGCGTGTCGATAGGTGTGCCTCGAGGGTGTTGAGGGCCCGAATTTGGCCCTCGATGACGGTGTTATGAGTCTGTAAAGAAATGAGATTCGCGATATGAGGAAAGGAAGGACGCACAGCCTTGTTGTACACGAAGAGGCCCCTAAGCAGCTGGTAGGTAATCTGTGTTGAGATATCGATCTCAGATTCGGCAAAGTGAATCCATTGTTCAACGAGCGCTTGCTCCTCTATAGATGCGCCTAAGAGGTTTGCGCTTGGCGAGAGGGTTGCGACTGGGAGGAAGAAGTATTAGTTTGCGATCATAGTAGATGATAGAAGAGATGGGGTAGGGTTGGAGTGTGCCGTGAATCGACATTACGAATTAAGACAGGGATAACTGAGTAAATAATTTTCGTCTTCCCCGATCGCATCGAGCGATCCGTGGTTAAGGGGAAGAAAGGACGCACGGTAGCGGGCAATCGCAGTTCCCTCGGTGAGATTGAAACCATTCGGGCCTTCGAGGGCGGGGATCTTTCCGTGGGGGAATTTTGCGAGAAAGTCAGGCTTTTTGTTGTCCTCGAAATGCTTGTAATCTGCGACGATTTCGACTTCGAGGCCACCAAGAGCAGCGACGCTCCTGATCTGAGCCATGTCAGGAAGGCATTGAGCATGTACGTGCAGTGATACGCACGATTTTCGTCTGGCGCATCTGAGGGACCGAGTAAAGCTTTCCAACTGGCGCCATTTTTGCAGTCGATGAAGTGGAAGAGAAAGAAAGATGCCTTCCTCTTTTTTTTGATCAGCGCGTCTTATCGATCGTGTCAATATGAAATAACTAATTAAATAAATAATTAGCTCATGGACACCGACACCGACGTCTCCGACAACGACCAGGCCAATTTGCTCGACGTCCTCAACGACACCCACGCACAGCACGTCCGCACTGCCTTCGACGCATACTTCGTCCACGCCGCATCCCGTGCGCGTACCTCCGCCAATGTCTTCTCTACACGCGTCCTTCCGCTCACTCAGCATGAGTACAACGACACCATCGCTGCCTATGATGCCCGCACCGCCGACACCCGGCCCAGCACGCGTTGGACCGGTCATCATGACGCCCGTACTGCGTTCCGCCGTTACGCCCACGAGCTTGACCAGGGTTTTAACCTCGTCTTTTACGGCTTCGGCTCAAAGCGTGCCGTCCTCAACGACTTCGCATCGAAAGAGCTCGCTCACCGCGGCCACGTCGTCATCGTGAACGGCTACCACCCTAACACCGTTCTTAAAGACGTGCTTGCCTCTATAGAGCGCGTCCCCGGCTTGACCAGTGCTGCCACCACTGGTGTGGACGCGCAGGTACGCCGCATTTGCACCTTCTTCTCCGCCGCCGACGCGCCGCGCACGCGTCGCCTATACCTCGTCGTACACAACATCGACGCTCCACCCATGCGCGCTCAAAAAATGAAAAACGCGCTCTCTCTCTTTGCACTCGCTCCCAACATCCACCTTGCCGCATCTGTGGATAGACTCGGCTCTCCCCTGCTCTGGTCCGCTTCTGAGGTCCTCGCACGAAAGGTTCAGCCCGTGGACACCATTATTTCTCCCTCCGTAGGCGAGCTCGCCTCCTCCCCGAAGCGTGGATATGCCTTTCTCTGGCACGACCTAACCACCCTAATGGCCTACGACACGGAGCTCTCATTTGCAGACCGTTCTTCCATCGCTGGTGCATCATACGCCTCGACTGGCTCCCGCTTGGCGCTTGCAACTACAGCCACTGCGGGTGCAGGTGCACCCCTCACGGAGACCGCGGTCGCCCACGTCCTCGCTGCCGTCACTTCCAAGGCTAAGAAGTTGTTTGTCCTCCTCTGTACGAGACAACTCGCAAACGCCGAGGCTGCCTCAGGGGCGGCCACGGGCTCCGAAGCGCCGGCTCCTACTGACATGGCGCAGCTCGGACTCAATTATGACGCACTATTCTCCCTCGCAAGAGACCATTTCGTCGCAACGAGCGATACAGCGTTGAGGGCTTTGCTGGGCGAGTTTAAGGACCATGGCTTGGTCCTTTCTGGGGCCGCTGGCGGAGGTAGCGGAGGCGGAGATACCCTTTGGGTACCACTAAGAAAGGAGAGATTGGTGAGGGTACTCAAGTCGATTGAAACCGAATCATCATAATTTTGGAAGGGTACTCATAATCCATGTAGCTATCTCATATCCGAATGTCAACGGATCATGTGTCACCAGCAAGCTCGATTGCAGAGGTTAAGCTCTATTCTCCCAGTGGTCACACACCCACGTTGCGCAGGCCGTGTAAACATGCTATTTTGCCACGTCGATGTGATATGCTTTTTAGAGTTTGTGCAACACCGTCTAGCGGCGTTCGTGAATTGTTATCATTGCAATTTTATTGACCGTACAACGAGAAAAATCATGTCCGGCGTCAAGGCTGGTTTGGTGCGCCGTATCCCTGCTGTTCATGCAACGATAGACTCACTATACATACACTATAGGACCTGGCGCCTCGCCCGGTTTCGGCTGTGCTATACGCTGAACATTGAACTTTCTCCGCGGAACAGCTGAAATGAATGGGAACTCAGCAGCTCTTTCACAAACTGAACGAGCGCAGATCTCACTAGCCCATGAGCATCCAAGCAATCCTAAAAGGTGTCTTACAGCATAGATTGGCGATGGCCCCTCTAAATGGCACTATACATAGCTTCCCCCGTTGGGAGATTCTGCGGATTTTGGACGCAGGGTCGTCGCCACCTGTTCTCCGATCTTTTGGGAGATTATCCACCCACCCAGCTTCTTGTCGTCGAAAGTGGATGTGACTAACAGTGCAGATATCACGGCAGCCTTCGCAAAGGGCCCAGGCGGTGTTCGGCGGAACAACGCAGGCACCATCCACACAAGTGAGGCTGAGTTCGTGGGCGAGCCTGTGGCCCAGAAGATGTTTGATATCAAGTTTTCAGGTTCAACTCAGATGAGCGCGGGATGCGTGTGATTCTTCTGGGGGATGAACTAAAGGGAGGCATAGCTGTTGCAAGTCTCGTCCAGCCTTGGCCATGCAGACCTGACTACGTGCGGATTCTCCCGCGCTTCGTACATATTTTTTTATGATGTCTGTCCAGCAATGCTAAATTGCTATCGTTCTGACAACAAAAGGCCTTGAAGGTTTGGCAAGTCATCAGTGGTTGGTTGTTGAATGTAAAGTTTATTCAACTGCCTCCTAGCTCAAAGGGACACAGATTATCAAATAGGACTGATAACCTCTATTATAATGGTCAAAGGATAATAGTTGGAAACATTCAAGCTTGAGTCTGCAGGGTCTCATTTTTGTTAGGGCTTGTCACCACTGGCATGATGTCATGACATGTATTTACAAGGCCTGAATTTATGTGGGTGTTTTTGAACACAAACATATTCAAGTTGTTGACTCTTGAAACACTTCAAAGGTTTCTGACACTTTGTACAGTATATCAACCTACAATGTTTATGCAAGCCACATGCCAAAAATTGATATCCAATATGTCTTGAGCATCTGTCTTATCTACAGACTTAACTCCATCTGTGATGCTAACACCCACATTGTTGAAAAAATGATGTAAATTCTACCAAATATTTCTCATTCCTATTAGTACTCATTATAAATATAAGGGTCAAGTGCATTTTCTGTTTCTTTTTCTCACTCATTTACTCCATTGATAATCTTTGATTAGATGGTCCTCCAGACTTAAGTTTCCTTTTAATTTTCAATAGAAAACTATCTACTTATACTACAAATAGATTTATTTCATTAAAATTAAGTCAGCTCTTTATTGAAAAAGTTGATAGAATTCTTGTAACCTGCAACTATCTATCCCTGCTTGATTTCCACCATGTCCATCAATCCAGCTTAATTGTGTTGGCAAGGCAATCCATCTGTCCATAACCAACTTCTCAGGGTTAAGTTACAGAACCTTTAATTCATGTTCTCTATGCTTGGACACATTTACACATTTCTTTTCATGTTGTAATATGAATACACTACATTCATTTCATTCTATCATACCTCATGATGGCCTTATTTCTTTTAATCTCTATTGATGCTTCCACTTTTACTTTGAGTTTTAACATATATCATACAGTACATGTTTCTCATTTCCATATGCTTCTCTTCCATTCTATGATTCATGTGCATTACATCAGTAATTTTATGGGCTGCTTATTTCTGCTTATTTGCTGCTTATGCAATCTTTTCACATCTAAAACATCTTATTTGTCAGCTTAGCATGCTTTTGAGATTTCATAAGATAAATAAGCTGAATAATCTGAATAAGTAACATGTAAACTTACTAATGTATGAATATATTTAATTTTCATTATTGCTATGCATCCCAATAAGATATTTACTCTAAATAAGAATAAATACACAGAGTGGTATATGTATAATGGCCAATGCATCAGACTTCAATTTTATTCACTTGATCTTTCCCACTAGCCTATCAATAATGCAATACCTCCAAGTTTTTTCTCTTCACTAGTACTTGCAGGTGGCTCAAGTCTCCCATTGACCCCTTAGATTCTTTGGTCATTTCACCTCTGACATAGATATACCTATTCACTTCTTAAGTTTTTAGTGCTTCTCACAGAACATTGGACCATTCACCAGGTAATACTTGGCCCCATCCCATCTTATACACATATGTAGTCTCTTTAGATTTCTGGTGGTATGGTGCAGGTTTGGAACAAGATTGATGTTTTGGTGTGATAGTTTTGGAATAACAGAGATTGAAATATTTAGAGCTCAATTTTCATTCTTTAATGAGTGGTCCAGGGCTAATGTATAACTTCCATATGTACAATATCTTTGTTTCATATATAGTGGTGCAACCAATACTTACTGGACATGAAAGTGTACAGTATCCCATACTATGTACATAATTAGTGTTTAGCCTATACAATACAAGATACAATACAAGAGTTACTGTATATTGCAAATTTTACCACATACCATAAGTTAGCAGTCATCAAAAGTCCACACAATATGAGACACTCAGATACACTACTACCCTATACAGTGTGAGTAAGTAAATATCATTAGCATATTGTCAATGAACTCGATTCCCGTGACTGCCAAGTGCCACATATACAGCATGGAGTAGTAATACTGTCAATGAGCCCATCCAGCTGCAACTTCTCTCGCCTCGTGCATGTGCCTTCATGTTACAAGGCTATGGTGACTCGTTCCTTCATTTGTCGCATCGTTACTGTCTCCTCGTACCGTTGTAACAAGCATCCCCGGTCCAAGGGAGCGATACTCAATACACGTAGGGAATAATACGGTAGGGCACAAGCTGTTTGTACTTTTCCCAGTCTTTGCCATACCTACAACAGTCCCAGGCAAATCCCGTCAGTAAGACAGACGAATTTAAAAACACGATGCTCACTTCTTTTCACAATTCTCGTCGTCCCTCCTCTGCCTATGAATGAGCAAAACGGCGAAATACGTAAGGTAGAAATACGTGATGGGAGTCTCGAATCCCGTGGGCAAAGACCATGCAAGCGCCATAATGAGATCACCGCTATAAAGTAGAAAGAAGACGCAGCATGAGCATCATCTTTGCAAGAAAAGATAATTTTTAAAAAACGTACAAGTAGTTTGGGTGGCGTGATCGCCCCCACCAACCCGACGTGAGCAGCTTGGATCCTTTCTCCGTCGTAAAGTATTTTAGGTCTATTTCGCTGATCATTAGTCACGGTGACTGTCACTGAATTTAACCAACTCACTCTTTGGGTTCTTGCCATTTCTGAAGTCATTCTTCTCCCCATTGGCACTTCGGAAGATCCAATAACCAAGTGCGTCGACGGCCAGAATACCAGCGGTACTTGCAAGATCAAGCTCTACGGGTCTGAAGACAAGGTAACGTGCCTGCAGGGAATATACAAAGGGTACCCAAGTGAGGTCGCCCACAGCGAGCATGAATCCAAATCCATCGGTCGTGATGTCCATAGTTGTAAAAATGGCTGGCTGTACACTCGTCAGTATACCAGCCATAGGGAAGAAAAGATCCCGCTCACCTCATTGTACAACCCATCTGTAACGTAAAAGCCCTGGAAGGCGAGGACGAGCCACATGCTCCATGTGACGTTTTCCCAACCACCACGCCTCACTGCTTGCGCACAGACCATGCTGATGTCGATGAGAACCCAGAGGATGAGTCCAGGGCGGAGCTCATTGAACGATTTGATGTCGAATGAGCCGATAGCGGGGTTCAGTTCGCGACCGATATAGAACTGAAATCAAACGCGTCAGATGTGTCAAGCGAGAGAGAGCGAGGAAAAACAAAACGGACATCATAGATTGGATTGCCAGAGTTGCCGCCAAGCGCCAGGAGCGCACCTTCTCTAAACGAGCCAGCATACACGGCCAACCCCTGCACGGTGGACATGATGAGGGAAACGGTAAGGAAACCGAGCCATTTATCATAGAGAA